>VUQH01008341.1:7294-71323 GCA_015106775.1 Etroplus canarensis
CGTGGGTGCTTGTGTGTGTGTGTGTGTGTGTGTGTGTGTGAGAGAGAGAGAGAGAGAGAGAGAGAGAGAGAGAGAGAGAGAGAGAGAAACAGAGATGTTCAGAGGAAGTCTGCATCACCGGCTACCACTATGGAGTTATGCTGACTGTTCCAAATGGGTCAGTGGCATTTACAACAAAACGTTAAAATGATACCAAAAAATGAATGCGATATAAAACAATTTGTTTATCTAATAACTCGTATTCGTTGCACCTGTTCAGCTTGAGCGTTTGCCCAGCAAAAGCGCAGATAAGGCTGCTGATTATCTAACATGCACACATTTCGTCCCCCGGGAGCACCCCCCCCCCGTCCTTGTCTTCCTGCAACTCCGTGCACACAGCGTGCACATTCAGAGCAAGTGATGCGAACCGTGCAGCAGCTACCTTTTGTATCTGTGAGAGCACATGTACACTTTCTTACCCTGCTTGAACCTGCCACCATCTTGAATGACTTAACAGTACCAAAATGCAAAGCTGTGCGAGCAGCTCTGTGTTTGCGGTCGCCTGTGAGTCGGGTTAATATTTTCTGACACTGCGGTGAAGCTATCTGGGCAGGATTTAACGTGCTCTCCCTCCCCCTTTGACTTGCTCCTTTTTTTTAAACCTGCAACAGGTTCCAGTTTGTTAACGTGTCACACTCACTCTCACCTGCCTGGCCTCCTCCTACAACTCCTGAGAGATGGGAGTCGCTTGCGCAGTTTCAATTAGAAGAATTAATTCCTAAGACGGCTAATCGAGGGTGTAAATGAATGTGATTGTACGTCACCCACCTTAAATATGCTTTCTGTCAGCCCCCTCCTGACCTGCGTCCACAAAAAGGCGCAAAACAGAAACAGGGCGACCTCGAACCAGGTAACGTACGCGTTATCCAGCAGGGTCTGCGTGATGAGCTCCAGCCCGCAGTCGCCACAGTCTCTCCATGCGCTCAGCATGACGCTTGTGGATTTGATGATGAAGTCCACGTATCCCGGCATGGGCTCCACTTCCACCGGTCCGGCGCTCCCGGCGTGACTACCCATTGTGGCGAGGCACAGAAAGCACACCAAAAAAAAAACCCAGAAGGAACGACTCCACCTGAAGAACCCGGGGAGCAGTGCTGTCCAGGCTGGTTAACCAGCTTGACTGTGCTAAAAAGAAAAAGCTAGAACAAGCCTCTCTAACCAGCTTACCCTCTTCAGTAGCCTAATTCTTTGTTTTCCAAATTAAGACCGGGGCCCATTCCCTCGCATTAAAAAGGCAGTTTTATGAATGATAGCCGGGGACCCCCGGCAGGTGCGACGATTTTATAATCACAGATAGCAACCGCTAAATAAGTTTGAACGATTAATCTAAGCCCGTAGCGCCAGTCTGATGGAGGCTTCTTCTGATGATCATTCCGCTACGCACTCGGCTCATCTGCGGCAGCAGCGCGTCCCCGGTTAGCCGCCTAGCTAAGTTCAATCACACGCACACAGCGGTGAATGGACCGGCATTGGCAGCGGCTTCCGAGTCAGCTAGCGACTTAAATGAATTAGCATTTAAGGCGTTCGGGCTCACGAACACGAACGAATTCAGCCGGAGGTCCAACGCTTCTGTCGCCCTCCCAGTGCCAAGCCCTGTCTGATGATTGTGCCGCTACGCCGTCACACACAGTCTCGTCAGGGTCCGTTATTCGCCTTATATAACGTCTCTGTGGCGCTTCGTGAGTTTAAACAGCAGAATCATCACAAACTGGCAAGTCTTATAGATATATGTTATTCCAGCGGGGGGCGAAAAATAAATACGTGGATAAATGAGGTTTTTTTCCCGCGAAGAGGCAGCCGTCGCCTTTTTCCTCCTCCTCCTCCTCCTCGTCTGGCGCTGCCCCGACTGCTCAACGTGTCCGAGGGTTTGACAAGAAGCGCTCAGCCCTCTGCGGGAATCAACTGGTGCGCTGAAAAAGGGGACAGCTTAGCTCCGTTCAAACGAAACGGGGGAGAAAAGCGTTGGGGGCGTGACGTAATTAGTACCGCTATCTTTCTTTTTTGAAACCTAGCTTGAACCATCGTGGATTACAAAGGCTGGTTTAAAGCGACAGTGCACACACGAAGCGTTCACGTCATGACAGTATCGAAAAAAGCACGTTCATAATTCATTCACCCTTCACAAAGCCACACACACACACGACTCAGGTATTACACGTTTATTATCATTTCAAAGGAATGCTTGATTTACAAAGATGTGTTGTAGATGAAATGCAAATTTATAAAGAATGGACACCAAGGGAGATATGTTTAATCTGCTCCCAGGAGAAACTGTGACATCTCATGTGGTTTAAATAATACAGCCGAAGTTTCCAAGTAACAATGTCAAAGCAAATACATGTATCCAAGTGAGAAAGAGAAAGAGAGTTGGTTATGGGGTGTTTAAACTAAAGTCCATTGTTAAGTCCTCAGTAAAAGCAGATGTTCTATGCTGTGGCAGTGGGAGTGTACTGCATGGTTAGTCTGTCAAACTCATTCTCCTGCAAGAAAACAAAGAGCAGAGGAAACAGTTCAGTGCCAGTAAAAAAAAAGAAAAAAATGTGACAATAGGAACAGCTGTGCATCGCATGGTTTGTTTAGTAGCACTCTAACCCAGTTTAAGCATGTTTATGTACATCTGCACACTTGTGAAAGTACAACACAGTGTGTGACAAGGGCTGAAGAGTTCAATGCTCCCCTACTGTGGCTTTGCTCCAAAGGACACCTGGCACCAAACCACAATCACAACCAAGCCAGGTAATTAAATCACAACAGATTTAAATACATTACATTATATTCAGCAGAATAATTAACAATAAAGTTACCTTGGCTAAATAGTCTTTGAGGAATGGGTGGGCTCTGTGTGCATCTTTCAGCTGGGATAGGTACCGATTGGTTACCTGGGGACATTGTAAACACATTATGACATAGTAAGAAAGAAAAAAATAATTGATGAAACAAAACATCCTCCTGAACAAAGTTTTAGGGTTCACGAAAAGCAGGTTTACAGACTAAAGGTTATGTAGGTATATCAACAATAAAGCAAACTGTTTTCAAACTTTCTTTATATTTATGATCAACTAAACTGCTGTGTCAAACTCATAATTAATAACAAAAATATTTTCCTGTGTGTCTTGGTAAATTATTCATGATTATTTAATGCTATAGAGAATGTCCAACTGTTGGAATTATATTTAGAAATACACAGGAAAGAATGTAAAAAAAAAAAAAAAAGTTCTTTAAATTTGTACTCTCTTGTACAGTACCAGAGGTTAAGATCATTTTTAGCTAGTTTACAAAGAAATTTCCACATAAATCCAAGAAACCTTGAGTTAGATGTGCTAATCAGTGGCTACTGCAGGCAGAAACCTGCAGTTTACTGCTAGAACTGTACTGCTATCTGTGTGCTATCAACTCCTTTTGAAGTAAGAATGATAAACACGTTTTTATCTCATGAACTATGAGGTTTGGGTTGTGCAACTCTTCTCTTGCTCGAAAGGATTTTCTTACTTTAAACAAAACAATCATATTATAAGAAGTGCATCTTGTTTATTAATTCTTGATGCAAGCATGAACTGTAACTGAGCAAAGCTGTTTTAAATCCTCTCTAACAAAATGAGTTCATCTACAGGAAATTGCTAAACCTACGTTTGTTAAAACACAGTCCTCATTGACAGCTTTGGGTTCAAAGTCTCACCTCTGGAGCTTTGCCCAGGTGTTGGGTCAGCACTATGAGGTTGATGAGTGTCTCAGGGTGACTGCTGTCCTGATAGGGATAAGAGAAAGAGATACAGATGGACAGAAAGTTAGACACTTTATTCTCGTAGTGCCAACTGTACAAATGGAAAAATATGGTGGACTGTGAAAGATACCCCCTCTTTAGCTTATTTCATGTGTCTTACTGAAAGATCTGGCTATATGAAAAAAATCTATTAATCAATTATATTATCAATTCAATCTGTCATAAGAGAGTTGCATTGAACTCCTGTTACATTATTTCACTTTAGTGATAGATAACATCAATAAATAGCTCTCCATCCATTTCCATCAATTCATATTCTTAACTGCCTGTCAAATTTAAGGTTGCATGGGGGCTGGAGCCCACCTCAGGTGTCACAGGGTGAGAAGTGAAGTACACTCTGGACAAGTCACCAGTCTATCACAGAGCTAACATAGAGAGACAGAAAATCATTCACATTCACACCTACAGCCAATTTAGAATCACCTATCAACCTGACAAGCATATTCTTTGGACTGAGGAGGATGTTGGAGTACTCAAAGTGATCCCATGCAAGTACAGGGAGAACATGCAAACTCTACACATAAGTTCAGTGGATTCAAACCCAGAACCTTCCTTCTGTGAAGCGACATTGCTTGCCACTGCACCACTGTGCTGTGTAAAAAATGAACCCATTACCATAACAGGATAAGACCCACAGTAGGTACCATGAACTTGGGGTCAACAGCATTAAACAGGATTAACATCATTATCTGCATGACAGACAAGAAGTGATGAGGATGTCATTCTCTATGAGGAATTAATGATTTAAAAAGACAGCTGTAATGGTTACAACCAGGGCATATTCAAAAGTGTTAAGAATGAAAATGGATAAAATTCACTTAAACACCACACTTTTGCTGTATGTACCAAATCCTGTTGGAGATGAAATGCCAGAAACCTGGTGTACAAACAGTATGTGCTGCCATCTGCTGTTACACTCCTATTACTAAATTGAAAGTGGATCATTACTACTATACCACTAGACTGGCACTTTCATTTTAAAATGAAAACAACCTCCATCCAGACGACTGTTTTTAACACCAGTTCATGCCAACGCAACTAAAAACACACATCATACGACCATTCACATATGCTGGGTATGCCTTCTGGACATGAAGGTAGGATAAAATGTAGAATTTAACAGCTGCTAGCACACACTACAAGATCAGCAAGACCTGTGATTTATTGTCTGTGTTGAACTAACCACAGATAGTCTGTGGGCTGTTGTATTTTTTGTTATTTTATAGAAAGGGTTCATATGATAAAAATCAGGCATGGACAGGTATTGACTGATGAGATATATGATCATGAGCATCTGTGCCATCTTTTCCAAATGTTAATTCCCAAGTTTTTAAACTAAAATGGGATCAGTAGTTTTCAGGGTCCTTTAACACCAGAGTAGTGTAGACGCAAGAAAAAGTTAAAATTATAAAACATAAACATATTAATATGGACATCAAATTAATCAGTTTTTCTAGATGCTACTAACATTATAACAGAACAGCCTATTACACATATTCACTGGTATAACTTTGTCAGCCTCTCCTGACCTACCATAACTAAACACACCTGAGTCATCCCAAAATTAGAAAACATAACATTTAAATTGCATTTTTAAAATCTCAATTTTTATTCAGGGGAAGATCTAACTTGTTTCTCAACCTGGAGTTTATTCACTATGCAAAAAGTGGCACTGGGCTCCTGTTCTAAAGGATTTCATTATACAGGATATGGATCTAAAAGCTGCCTCAGAAACAAGGTAATGAAGGCTTAAATTGAATTCACTGTGCATATATACAGTCCACAGTGTGTTCAGTTTATTGATTAATCAGTTAGAGAAAGAGACAAGACAGAGAGAGAGACAAAAACAAAACACAACCTATTGTCCCCTAACCTTATCAAGCGCCTCCTGTAGCACTCCTTCAGCCTCCTCCCACTTGTTCTGAGCCATGTAGCACGCTGCCTGGCCATTGAGAAGCAACAGTGTAGATGAGTACTTGTCAGACATCTCTTGGAAAATGTAGTAGGCATCCTGCAGCTTCTCTCCACCCTGGAACAACAAGCAGAGTGTTAGTCAGTGACTGTGATTGTTTTGTTTTGTTTTCTAATGGTGCTGGGGGTGTACAGCTCCTGAAGATATGAGCCATTTTAACAGAACACAGTCCATTTACCACCTGCTGCACTTTGGCTAGGTTAGCTTTACACTGGACTGATATTTGCTACATACTCCCCAGCCTGCTTGCTATGTCAGTCATGTCTGCAGCTTTAGTCAATATCAATACAACCTGAACTCTGGAAATCATATACAGAGAAATTATTATTAATATTTTAGTCACTTTTAAAATTTGTCATGATAAAGGATTTATTTTTAAATCAACTACAAATCCTAATGATGTTGGGAAAATTAATAAATGTTTTTTCCTTACAACAGCAATATTAACCCAGGCTGTGGCTAGCTGGGTTAGAGTGGCATCCTCATCTTGCTCCTGCATTTTCTTCAGCTCTTTCCTGTGAAACATATGATTGTGATTAAAGAATGACAGCCTCAATTTAAAGTCTATGTTTTTGTCTATGCAAAGTTTTCTAATTAAAAGCATATGGGATGCAGAATTAGCAACACATTGAGCATATTTGATGAGTTTAAACTGAATGCACCTGGATATATTCAACTGGTAATCCTCTGCTTGCTATCATGTTTTTGCATGATGATAAAAAGTAAATTCATACCTTGCCAGGTCGACACGATCCAAACTCAGAAGCACCTGAATGGTCATGGCCATACTGATGAATACAAAAAAAGGGGGGAGGGTATCAGTTTGATGCAGGTCTTCAAAATGCAACTAAACCAAGAGACAGAGTGATGCTGAACACATTTCAACACAACATTTAAAGCTGCCCAAAGACAGATAGACCGACTGACCAAAATTACGGAGTTAACGGTTTCTTAACAATGAAATGCCTAGAACTCAGTCAGTATGCCTCGTCCTTAAAGACCCGGTGTGACCTTGACCCCACAACCTCTTAAATGTCAGATTTTCTACCCATTGTAGTCATTAACCAAACAAAGTTAGGAAAAGATCCATCAAAGAACAAGCCAGCTCCTGCAGTGGTAAATTTTGTAACAGACAGATGGATGGATACACAGACCTCAGAAATATTATCAATTCTTCTACTCATCATGGTGATTAACCATACAAGCACTGATGAGGATCCAAGAGTTCAGTCAGATGCTATGGTGGTAATGAAATTATCACTGACCACCCCCTGTGACTTTGATATTTGATGTCATGATCTCTAAAATGTTCTCAATTGTTCTACTCAGCCTAGTGATCCACACAAAGTTTGGTATAGATCTAACAAACAAGTTAGAACCTGTAGTGTTAACAAGATTTGTAAAGCAGGACAATCCAAAAACAATGCCTCCACGGTGGAGGCATAAAACCCAAGACACTGCAGAAAAATGATCTGTGATATTTATAAAAATGCAGAACAAAATACAGGACTAATGACTTTTATATGCAAATGCTGTTAATTTCCCACACAGACTCCCACATGGGTCATTCAATCTCAATTCATCAAATTAGTATAAATAAATAAAAAATACCTACATACACTTCCCACATGACCATCTCAGATTTGCCTGAAAAAAATTCTAGGGGGATGATACACTTCTTAATAGGAATTATGCAAAATTTCAGGTCCCTATTCTCATCAGTTTTCTTAGAAAAAGATTTTAAGAAAAAAAGGACAGGGTGTTTTAAAATGTTTTTTCTATCACTGTTTTGAGAGGACATTTTAAAATTCTATTACCTACAAAGCTATTTGAGCTAGGTCTTCCAAATTTATCTGGTACTATAGCTAAGTGAATATGGACTCTCAGGAGTGTGGCTCAAATTATAATAGAGCAGTGGATGGACATCCCTATAATATCTGGATGTCCAATTTCTGACAGCAGATCTGTAGGCTTTTAGAAACCACAGTTTTAAAGGTAGAGGACTAACATTTTATTTACAATTTCTCCTATACAAGGCACATAATATTCTTTGAAACAGTCCAAATTAGGTGAATGATTGAATGGTAATTATTTCCAGCTCGGTAGTAAAATATGTTGAAATGTGTTTTATTGGATCACAAATAAAATCTTGCCAACACCTCATAAAGAAAAAAATTGATTCCCTCTTACCACTCCAGGCTTTCTCCTTGGTGCAGAGTCCTGAGAGCAGCATCGGTGTTCATCTCATGGTAGTAGATGGAGGCGGCCATGAGGAGGAAGGTGGTGTTGGCAACATCCACACTCTTTGCCATCTTTTTGTCCAAATCAGCAACAATTGCATCCCTGAACAAACACAAATAAAAAACATAATCAAAACTTGTGGTGATGACAGACAAAAAGTGAAACCAACCACTTGTGCAATCTGAGGAAGATAAGCACAAAGATTCATCACTCAGTCTCCTCTTGTATCACCATTCAAACTTGTGTATGGTCCCCTAATTTAATCATTCTTCATGGGGCCAAAGAAATTTTGCAGGAATTTCCACTTTTTTGGAAAATGAAATATAAGCAAAACAAAAGTGCAGAGAACAGGAAAGACATTCTGCAAGCATAAATGTATTAGAGTTTACATAAAGAACAACTGCAAATAGTGAAAAAGCAACCAGATGAACCGATAAACAAAAGATCTACAAGGCCTCTGAAATCAATACAATCTATAAGCGTCCACCACACAGATACCGGTCCTGGATTATTTACAATATTTTTTATGCTTTATTAACATATTATTATTTTTCCGCTTGGGAAACACTGGTCCTTAATGTACCCCTCAGCTTTGGCGCAACCTCCCTGCAGAAGTAAGATTTGTAGAATCTGCAACTTCTTTTAAATAAACATATTTCTGAGACTCTCTTTACTTATATTGTTTTTATTGTCTTTTATTACAATCACTACATTTTTTTATTGGTATTTATTAATACTGACATTGTGTGCCTTTTTTCTTTATCTTGTTTTGATTGGCTTCACCATTACACTTTATGTTTCAATTTAGCTTTTGCTCATCTGTCAAAGAACTTTGTAAACTCTGTTTATAAAGTTGCTATTTCTATAAAGTAATGATTATTCTCATCATTTAATTTATATTCACAGTTATTGTTAATACGGGTATAGTACACCACTTTTCACCAGTCGAAGCTGTATGGGAGAAAGCCACTGTTGAAAAAAGCTCATATGAAATCGCTCCTGGAATTCGCCCAAAGGCATGTGTGAGACAAGGTGAATGTTCTGGATTGGCCAAGTCAAAGCCCAGATCTCAATCCAATCGAGAATTTGTGGCTGGACTTGAAAAGAGCTGTTCATACGTTACCCCGAGCAACCTGGCAGAGCTTGAGCTGGTTTGCAAGGGAGAATGGAGAAAAACTACAGTGTCTAGATGTGCCAGCCTGATTAAGACATTTCCACACAGACTCGTTGCTGTGATTGCAAGCAAAGGTGCATCCACTAAATAATGAGCTAAAGGGGGTGAATATTTATGCAAACATTTATTTTACACTATATATTTTTAATTAATTGACATTATTTTGTAAAATACCGTTTTCATTTTGATATGAAAGAAGCCTTTTTTTTGCAAATTCATGTCAAAAAAGCCGAATTATTTTGACCATGATTTCAGTTATTAAAGCAATAAAAGGGTGAAACAACTAAGGGGGTAAATACTTTTACAGGCATTTTACACTTCAGAATTCATCCTGCTTCGTCTGTCAGCAGTCACAATAAACATCATCAATAAAAACTAGTGACCAAATTCCACTGGCAGCCACACATGCCCATGCCATAACACTGTTTCCATGATGTTTGACAAATGATGCAGTTTGCTTCAGATTTTCTTTCCATCATTCTGCTGCAAGTTAACCTTGGTTTCATCTCTCCAAAGAATGTTTCCAGAGCTGGCCAGGTTCTTTTAGAATCTAATCTGGCCTTCCTGTTCTTGAGTGCAACCAGTGGTTTGCACCTTGTTGTACACCCTCTGTATTTATATTCACAAAAGCATTTCTTGAGTGTAGATTTTGACAGTGATAGTGCTACCTCCTCCAGAATATTCTTAACTCGGCTAGATGTTGTGAAGGGGTTTTTCTTCACCTGGGAAAGAATTCTGTGATCATCCACTTTATTTGTCTTCTGTAATCTTCCAGCTCTTTTGATGTTGCTAAGATGGCCAGTGCATTCCTTCTTTTCAAAGAATGTTCCAGTTCATAATTTCTGGCTACTCCTAAAAGCTTTTTCTATCTCGCTGATAGGCTTACCTTTTATTTTTCAGTCTAATAATGGCCTCCTTCACTTCCACCAACATTTCTTTGGACTTGTCAGTCAACTGTCTCATTATTTCTGAACCTCTGAAAATGGGGCCATTTTATCTCTTCTTCTTCTTCCGGCTGCTCCCGTTAGGGGTCGTCACAGCGGATCATCTGCCTCCATCTCACCCTATCCCTTGCATACTCTTCCCTTTATCTAGATGTATAAAAACGGCTGTAATTCCTAAAGCAACTCTTTAGTCAAACCTTCTGAATTAGAGCTGAAAGTCAGCACGTCAATCACATTTTTATTGTTTGATTTAAAATCCACTGTAGTGGTATGCAGAGGCAAAATTCAAAAAAAAAAGAAATATGTAATAATCCCAAAACTTATGATCCTAACTATACAACCTACTATATAAACGTGTAGTAATGTTTAATTTACATGGTCCAATCCCATGTTGCACAAATGTAAAATGGATGTCGGTACCTTTTGCTTTCACTGGACAAATACTCTGCAAACATCTTCACAGCTTGCAGCTCCGGTGGCGAGTTGGCCTTGATGTCATCTAGGACAACAGCATACTTCCTCTGAAATAACACAGAAAGCAGCAGGTCAGGGGACAGAGGAGGCTCATCCACGCACTTTTGCCCACATTTATTCTGTCAAACAGTGACGGCGCTGGATGCACAGCGACAGTCAGCGTTGACACTTCTGCTTGAGAAGGCGACACTCACCTGGGCGATATAAGCTCTGTACAAAAACATGTCCCTCTCTGTTTCCTTCTCTGGTGACGACGGCTTTAAAGACAAAACAAAGCCTGCAGTTCAGCACCGAATTCACTTCATTCAGAGAAATATCTGCTAATAGAATTAGCACAGCGCTGGCTGCTATTATCATCAAAGGCACGGAGCAGTTTACCTTTATAAACACATTAAGATGCTGCAGCGTGTTACCTACCTTCACTTTCTGCGCCTCATTAATACACTGCTGATAGCTGCCGATGTAATAGGCATTTTTCACATCGAACAGTTCATCAACATCACCCTGCTGCGCCGCCATGTTGACTACAGAATTTCCTGGACACGTAGCACATATACGTCACCTTCTTACGTTTTATCCAGGATTGTGGGAAGTGGAGTTCAACAGCAAAAATTGTAAAGCGGACTGTCAGGTCAGAAATTGTTGCGTGGTGCATTTATAGACATTAGAAATATTCCTTTGTTCTGGTTTTTACTAAAATTAAAATACTCTTAGTTAGGTACAAGTAGTTGGATAAATGGCTGGGTGACCAAATGTGGGGCAAAGACTGTGTTTGTGTGGACAATGTGGGACACATTAGCAGTGCTGAGAAATAAGCTGAAATTGCAATATCTAACTTAAAAATAAAAACGACAAGTGTGCAGGTTTGGTGTTTAGCATGTAAAGGAAAAATTAATACTGTTTGAATGCAATTTTTAAACTCTATTGCTATGTAAATACAAAATAGATAAAAGAAAGCTGAAGCTGTTGTATAATTCAGTGCAATTCAGTTTCATATAAATAGCACCAATTCACAACAAAAGTTGCCTCAAGGCGCTTTACAGTGTAAGCTAGAAAACCTACAGTATTAGAGAGAAAATCCCAACAATCAGACTATCCCCTATGAGTAGGCACTTGGTGACTGTGGGAAGGAAAAACTCCCTTTTAACAGGAAGAGACCTCCAGTAGAATCAGGCTCATGGAGAGGAAGCCACCTCACCAGCTGGGTTGAGGGGAAACAGAAAGAGAAAGGAGAGCAAAGAGAGACACATATTTAATGACATGCAGCAGTAGCAAATAAATACATGGGCAACAATTATAGCTTTTTGTGATAAACAAGTATGATTAATATCAGTTTTATTAGTGTTTTATTAGTGTTCCCCCATCTTTCTATGTATGTATCTGTATTTGTATTTGTTTTAATGTCATCTAGGAATGTAAATCCAACACTTTTGAAGGGGACTGCTGTACAGGCCACTTTAAAAGTATTGGAACAGCAAGGCCATGTAATTTGCTTTTGCTGTGCACTGAAGACATTTGTGTGTGAGATCAAAAGATGAACATGATCACACTTCTATTTCCTTGTATTTGTATCTAGATGGAACATAATACACTGAGCATTAAAAAAATCGAAAGTATGTTTATTGATGACCACTGATAGAAGTAACAGGATGAATTCTGAAGAGCACAGGGCTATACTCTCTGCTCAGATTCAGCCAAATACTGCAAAACTGATCAGATGGTGCTTTGCTATACAAATGGATAATGACCCAAAGCATATTGCAAAAGCTACCCAAGAGTTTCTTGAGGCAAAGAGATTCTTCAATGGCCAAGTCAGTCACCTAATCTCAACTCAATAGAGCAGCTTTTCAATTACTGAAGACAAAACTGAAGGCAAGGAGACCCACAAACAAGCAGCAAGTGAAGGCAGCTGGAGAAAGGACCTCAAGAAATATTTCAGCTGAGGAAATGTTGCATTTTGGTGATGTCCATGGGTTCTAGACTTAAGGCAGTCATTGACTGCAAAGGATTTTCACCCAAATATAAGACTATTACTTTTGAGCCTCTGAAAATGGGGGACCATGTATAAAAATGATTGTAATTCCTAAACAAGTACTGCAATACTTTGGTCAAACCCCTTGAATTAATGCTGAAAGTCTGCACTTCCATCACATTTTGAGTGACTCATTCAAAATCCTCTGTGGTGGTGTACAGAGGCAAAATTACAAAAAAAAGTAATTGTCCCAAAACTTATGGCCCTTACTGCACCAACTTCTCCCTAGGAAAACCTGTTTTATCAGTTGCTGAGGAAATAATCAGTAGGATGACTGATAATGAAAAGATTTTCTTCATATCCACTAAAAACGTCCTAAATCACAACTACATGAAACCCATTCCAAAGCAAGACTTAAACACAATATTAACGGAAGAACAGCAGCATATGTTGTTTTTGTATTTTGATCATTTACTTTTTTGCGTTCCATACACGCCCCCGGTGATTAATAAAATATTCTGATTCTGATCCAACTGTCCTCACTGTACATTTAGACCCCTCAATAATCCCTTCATACCACAAGATGACGCTCCAGACCAATTTCCACCACTACAACTGTCTTATTTTTCTTTTGTTGTGACAGGCTTACAGAACATCAAGGGTAACAATAAATAAATTATACAGAAATGTTGATGTTGCCCAAGAGGATAATGTCTCAGCAATCACAGCAGGCTGTCAAAAAAGAAGAAAAATACTGTGTCCAATCTGACCTGAGGTTATCACTGCAGTGCAATTTCCACTATTACATAAATTAAAAAATGAACTTAGTATTGACATAACAATGCAGAAGGATATGACCTTGGGAATTCCTGCGTCCTCATTAGGCAGATGAGAAAAACACTTCCTCTGTCCTGAAAACATCCGCTGATAAACTTTTCAACATTAACCCTATAGCAAGTTCTCATTAGAGGTTATGACTTTTTTTTAATTCATTAATTAGTTATTTGCAAAAATGTAACTAGAAGCACCAACGTATGCTTATTTAAAAAGACACATTACAGGCTCTATATTATTTTGACCCCGGCAGAAACGCTGCTCCGCACAGTTCCTGCTCATTGTTCCTCTAGCACCATTTCCTCTGGGACATTTTCAGCCTTGGGACCAGGGATGGACAAGGATAATTACTGGAAACCCTAACGGGGGCAGGGGCTGCGCTGGCTGTAAAGGGCCTTTTCTTTTGGCCTGATTGCGCTGGTCCACTCCCCCCTCCGTCGTTGTTCGTCCATTGGCCCGAGCCGACATCAATCTGATGATTTCCAGGTCCCCCTCAAGTTTGAAACTTTTTTTTTTTTTTTTACGAGTGGGAGGAATCGGATTACAGCAAAGACTTGTAACTGATCTCACAGCAGCCGAGGGAAGAAAACACTCGTTCAATAATTTACACATATGTGTCGAGTACACGGTTACAGAACAAAAAAAGAAACAGCGAGGAGGGGACGTTTCACAGCCGAGACCCAATAAACAAGTGGAGGAAAAAAAACACAGAAACATGCAGTGAAGCGACTATCTGCTCTGCCAGGATGAAGACTTGAGAAATTTCGCTCAAGATTAGCTGACCCACTCCTGTGTCCCACTGAAGCTGAGAGTAAGGTGAGTCCACGATCTCGACGGTTAACCGGTTTTTAACGGCCAACTCTTGTTTTAACCGTGTGTTATCAGAGGCCTGTGGTCAAATCACTCCCGAGTCACAAACTGAGGCCGATAAGTGTTCACTGAGCAGCTTTTTTTTTTTTTTAAATTCTGCTCAACGGCCAAACACCCAGTTTTATTTTGCTCCGTGTCTTTATGTGGTTGGGAGGCTTCACGTTCGATTCCAGCACGGCGGAAGTAGCGGCCAATTAGATTAGACCTGATTCAGTAATTCAAACAGTTTATGATAAGAGAGCCAGCACCTAACGGGCTGTTTCACAAATGGAAATGTGGGCACAATATGATAAATTATAGATTAAAAGTTAAACAATGGGGATTATGTATCTGATGTATTTGGTTTATTAGTCATTAATTGTTTTAGAAGAAACCATTTCATTTCATCTGTGGCCATATTTCACATACTTTGGTGTGAATGGTTATTGCTCCATATACACTCATTGGGCATTTTATTAGGTAGGGCTGGACCCCCTTTTGCCTTTATAGATTCATCAGTGAACTACAGATTTGTCAGCTGTATGATGCAAATATACATTTCACCACATCCCAGTTAGACTGAGATCTGTGACTAAGATCAGTGTCATTGTCATGGTTGAGAAACCCATTTGAGATGATCTGAGCTTTGTGACATGATGTGTTATCCTGCTGTAAACAACCATCAGAAGATGGTAAACTGTGGTCATTAAGGGATGAACATGGTCACCAGTAATACTTAGGTAGGTTGTGATGTTTAAGCAATGCTCAGTTGGTACCAAGGGACCCAAAGTGTGCCAAGAAAATATCGCCCAAACTGTTAAAACCACAACAGTCTGAACCATTGATACAAGGCAGGGTGGGGCCATGCTTTCATGCTTTTTACGCCAAATCCTGGCCATACCATTTGAATGTCACAACATGTTGTTGTTGGTCCAACTTAGGCTACAAATATAATGTGTTAATATTTGTGTTTAGTTGAAAATTCCACAAGAAGCTCTCAAAGCAGGAGGGAATGCAGCAGAACAATAAAAACATCTTTGAGTCCTTCCTAGGCTTTATGGGCTGATTCTCAGCATATCAAAACCTGATTAAAAAGTTAAAGACATTGTGTTTTGCAATCCCTGATATGGTTTGTAACACACTGCTGTGTTTACGTTGTAAAGCTTCTCTCCATGACAAGGCCAGAGTGTGGATGAATAGCTTCATTGTGCAGTTGGGGCTCTGGCAGGTAGCAGTGCACATTATCACACTCAGCCTCAACAGACATGTTAAATGAAACATGGCCTTGGATTAGGAATTAGAGGTGCCGTCTCTCCTTGCATGAGCTGTGTGAGTGACGAAATGATTTGGCGTTTTTCAGCTTGCTTTCTTTTAGTTGTCAGGGCTTCCTTTGTGCCCTTGTTGGTGGTAACAACTGACAACAAGTGGGCTGAGGAAGAATGAATATCACAGAATAACTGTAGAACATTATTTCAATGCCTGCTGCATGTGTAAAGGTGTGTCCTGTATCCTTCTAAACTGCACATGTTTGGGGTTTGATCAAGTAATTGGCTATAATGTATCTCCGTGGGCTCTTTAGAAATTGTTGTGGACATTTTTTGTGCTATTTTCTGACAGTGGTTTCCAATTTTTCTCACAATCCCCTTAAGTGATGGTTTCATTATTCTAAATTAAATGCCTGCAGCAGGTTTTGGGCAAATCAAACAATCCAGTGGCTCCACATTGAGTGTTTGGGAACTGTGATCACCATTTCCTGATGTTCTGCTGTATACAAGAGTAATTGGTTAATCAGTATAACAATCAATAATGAAAATGATTGTTGGTTATAGCCGTAAAATAATCACATCAGTTCCCATTGCCCTGGATCTGGCATATATACAATTGCAGTACAGTACAATTAAAGTCAGTTTATTTATTTTTTAAATTCAAGACAGATTTTATAGATATAAATATTTGTTTTCCTCATTAATTGCAGCTTTGTGCTCCACTACAGCTTCATGATTGTTTCTGCACTATATGAGCTTGAAAGTCAATCAATAATATACAATACTTTCCCAGCAGGATTAAGCAGAGGCTTGTAAGCCTCATGTATTTGTATTTCCGTGTAACTCTGTCTGTGCAGATCCCCTGCTGTGCGTGTCTTTTAAGGAGGACAATACAGTCACGTTGGTCAGCATTCCACATGCGATGTTATTAAGGGCAGTGCATAAAACTGAAGCCGTAATCCCAGAGACACTGTTATTCCTGCTGAGGAGAAGTCATAGTAACTCATTAACAAGACAAGAGAGGTGTTTGACCTTTCTTTTACTGGGCTGCGAAGTTCAGTTGAGCAGGCAGGTGGCCTCTAGAAACCTAAAATTCAGCACGTGACCTTGCGTGAAAGAGCAGAGCTGTGTGATGGGCAAATATCAGGACATCGCATGAAATAAAGAGAGTGAGGGATCTATCCACTGATATCCTGCTGGAGTTATGTCACAATCATGTCCTCACATGCTGGTGCCCATCTATCTTCACTAATCACCATCCCTGCTGTTCTTGCAGCCAGGCACACTGTATTTGCTACTCTATTAAACACTGAGTTAACAAATTATGCTCTTTGGGCTGGAGGTAAGGCAAATTAGTCATAATGTGTCGTACTCCTATGGTGGCCTTAATTAAAATGTCACAGGCTTAGGCATCAGTCATAGCTCGAGCACCTTGATTATGCCCTGTATTATTTGCAGCACCGTTGAGATGCTAAATAATACATAATTAAAACTTAGATATGCCAGTTAAAGTGAAGTCACATGTGAGTGGAATGGTCTTTTGATTTGTTGCTAGTCTTTCTTTTTGCACATTGGTCCAAATTAGAGCTCAAGTTGAAACAACTACCCACTTATGCATTTTAATGCAAGAACAAATGTTGTCAGTGAGTGCTGTGCTGGCCTCCAGGCAGTGCAGCAGCTACTGTATTCCCAGTCTTATTACACATGGGTAACACTGACTGATGTTCCTAAATTAATGCCAGCAGCTTACGGTCGCTGTCTCTTACTGTGTGCGCTGATGGCCCCCACTTTATCCCTATTGCACATCTCTGCCTGAACCTGTTGCGCCATAGCTGACTGCTCTTAGCCTCCAGTCTATTTTAGTTCATATCGGCAGACTGAATTATTAATCCCCGATCCATTATGTGCCGATGTGTTAATTATTAATTGTTCAGCTGGCTCTGGCAGATCTGAGGAAAGTGTTAAAAAAGGGGTAGGCCGGTGCATAGTTTCTGAGCTAAAGGCACTGATTGCTTCCCTTCTCAGCAGATCTACAGAAGTCTTCACAAATGATGACTATGTGGGAAGCTGAAAGCCACCATTCAAAGATCTTATGCGTTCAAAGCATGCATGTTGTATGTGCCTGTCAGTGTGTTCTGCACACAATTATGACTCTCATGTCAAGGCTGCAAACTAGATGAGTGTGAGCAAAGAGATCATCATTACACAGACATGCAGCTGTTAGCTCGTACAATGTTTCCAGCTCTGGCTTGCCTATTAGCAGTCAGCACCTCCTCTGTTATGCAACACCTCAAGAGAAGAGTGAGACAAACACTACAAAACTTGATGAAAGATGAAATTGCAGCGTTCAGTTGTCCTGAAATCCTGCTGTTGATTCCCCAACAGTTGAGTGGCTCCAGTGGTGCAGCTCATTTGAGTGGTTACTCTCATAACACAAAGCACGGATGTACCTTATATAACAACCAGGATTGTCTATTGTATCTCAAAGTGGAGACAGATTGTATCATGCAGCTGGGGAGAATGTGTAGAGAAAGACTTTTTTTGTTTTGTTTTTTTGTTCAAGATTTCCTGTGAAGAATTCATTCTAATGACATCTTTCATGTTTTTGGTCATGATCAAGACACTTTTTTCAAAACTTTGTTCTGCTTTCTTGTCGCTTTGTTTTCCTGGCAGCTCTGCAGTTTTAAAAGACTTTTTAAAATAAGGTTTGGAAAAGGTAGGACAGCAGTCCCATAAACTTTTTATTAAATAACTTGTCAAACTTTAACCAAATGGAAAGAAAGCAAATATAATCCACCAATGTGTGTACACAGTAGGTCATCATGTAGTCAGGCAGCTATACAATAAAACCTGGCTTTATGATGGTTGTCACATGCATTTCTTATGTCAGAGAAGAGCTGATTCCACTTTATATGTTACTGTTCGATTATAATGCAAAAGCACAAAAAATACAGGAGTAAATTTCAAGCATAAAGGCTATTAACTTGCTGCTCCAATAAAATAATTAACACTTCTGGCTTACTGGAAATTGCTAGTAATTACCAGTAAATGTAAACTGAAATTAAAAAGTCAGAGTCTCATAAAATTGAACATTGTCCATAATGCTTTTGATTGTACAGCTTTTGTTACTATGCTCAAAAAATGCATTCAAATTAATTTAGATCTGAAGTAATTAATTAATGAGTTATTTGGTCAGTAACAAGAAATAATCTCCACCTATTCTGAAAATTGAATCTTCTAGGCAAAAATGCCAGTGTTTCTTTCCCTAAAATGTGAAAATTCACTATAGACAAAGCAAACAAATGAAATTAGGTGGAACATCTTTGACTTTTGCTAACACAATTTTTTCAGAATAGTTATTCATTTGGGAAAAGCAATCAAAATAACAGAACAGTTTACATCTTTCATCTTCTTCTTCTCATATCTGCTACATTTATTGGGGAGTAGCAGCAGGAAATGACAGGAGAGGAGGAATGTGAAAAGGTACAGAGAGGCAGACACATGGTAAAGGTCACTTGCCAGACTCACCAAGGTATATGCCTTTGGAAAGGTGAGGACTAAAACCAATAAAGAATGCCTTTGTATTTAATACACATGGACATAGTATTTTGTGTTTGCAGCAGGAGAAAAAGGTTGGTGAGACATGTCAGAGGTAATTACTGACACACGTGTTGCTAAGAGCAGATAATGGGTCTGTTTTTGTTGTGTGGTGCGTAATTCCACTATGATTTATGTCTGTTCAGTAAACGCTTCTGTCCTGAAGCTGTGAAGATTTTTCTCTGCTGATGGAGTTGTCTTTTTCAGGGTCACAGTGCCCCAATCCATGTGACTAGTGATCCCTGAAGAGTATGAAAGTCGTGACATTTTCTGCTGCCATCAACCAATCACTTGGAGGATGAAGTGTCATGGAAAGTTCTACAGTCACTGCCAAAGCTTTTTTAGCAACTTGTAGTGGCCAAGCAGTGTAGAAACACATTCTTTTCTGGTTTTCTCTTCATGCTGGCTCTTATCAGCATCCAACAAGCTGTCTAGATTGGCAGCAGGTATCAAAAGTGGTGATATTTCGGTAGCTGTGACCTCCTCTTCCTCATGAGGCATGATGGCATGGGTTAGAGTGGGTGGTAGCTACAGGTGTATCCAATTTCTGGCCCTTTCTCACCTGTCACACTTCAGCTTAAGTTTGACTGACAGGTGAGTACCGTGGATGCAGAGGCTGCAACTTGGATACTGAACAATGTTCACCTTTGAAAAACCAACGTTATGCTCATATCATGTTGGCTTTAACCTAAATATGAGCACCCAAAAGCCAAAAAACGTGTTTGTATCAAGTAGCATGTGTAGAATGTAAGACAAAACATGCAACAAATGTCACAGAAAATATCAGTGTACTGAAAAGACTAATTGCACTCAAGGATTTGGACACCACAGTGTTAAGCTATTAATCAGGAAAACATTCAGCAGCAATGTGCATTATTTCCATTGTGAGGATTTTTAGATTTTCTCCTTTTTTTCAGTATTTGAAAATTGTATATTTTTAAGTTCTGGGTGGTTCTTTGGACACAACAGTTTGAAGCTTTCTCCACAGGCTCATTGAAATCAGCCTGACAGATACTGGATTTTCAGTTGAATTCAAGTTTATGTGGTGGCAGTTCACAACAAAAGTCACCTCATGGTGCTTTATACTGTAAGATTAAGACCCTATAATATTAGAGAGAAAACCCCAATAATAAGACAACCCCTATGAGCATGCATTTGATGACTGTGGGAAGAACTCCCTTTTAACAGGAAGAGATCTTTGGCAGAACCAGGTTCAGGGAGGGGTCTGCATCAGCCTCAGCTGGTCAGGGGGTGAGGGGAAAGAGCGGAGAAAAAAGAGCATAGAGAAACAAGGATATTACAGACTATGGGAGAGAGAAGATAAAATTTATGACAAGCAGCTCAGGGCATCATGGGAAGGCCCCCAGCAGCCTAAGCCTATCGGAGCATAACTAAAGCCCTTGTCACATCTTGACGCTTTAACAAGTGTATGCCAACGTAGGAAAAAATCTGCAAATGTGTTGGTGTACATTGATTAAGTTATTGGTAAGTTTTGCATGAGTTAAGAGCATGCTGAAATACGCCTATATACACGGGCCATATGTTGCAGGTACGTTATGCATGCGGTGAATCACGTTACTTATATGTTGAAATGCGTGGAGATAATGTCTAGCGTACCTAGAACTTATTAATAATCTATGAGTAACATGTTTTTAATATATGTGTAAAATATATCAAACTCCAGTGGATATTGACGTTTGTAGACGTATTTGACGTGTTCCAGTTGTACTGAATGTGTTTCTGACATACACCTACCACATGATGGCATATGTGCTGCGTTTAAGGGAAGTGGTATGAATGGGGTTCAAGTTGTGAATGCCAGCAATACGCTAGCAGTCGTTGGCATTGCGTTCTATATATGTTAGCAGTACATTATGTATACGTCCATTTAACATCATTGTTTTGTGTATGCCAGTGTTTTAGAGGAATTTGGATGCGTCGACATACACTCATTAAATCATCATGGTGTGACAGGGCCCTAAGGGATGGTTCAGGGTCACCTGATCCAGCCCTGACTGTAGCCAATAGGGCTAATGCCTATTTTGAGGGTGTATAACTCCATTATCAATCTATATGCTGTTATATTCATCAATATGTTAATTATTTAAAAAACGACAAATGATTGGGTCATTATTTATCAAAGTACTTCACAAACTAGTTACCCACTTACTGGTAAAACATTCAGCTGTCTCGGAGCCGCTCAACTGGTCAGAGTGTACATATTATGTTTTAAATTATGTTGGCAGCATAGGTAGTATAAAAGATGGACGTAGCTTTTTGGTCTGAAAGATGAAGCCAACGTTGAAGTGCCTTATTCCACATTTGATAACTAGTTGCAAAACGACTTCTGGTCGTATAGAAGTTTATCAGAAAATGGCTGTCTGTCCTGATTTCAGTACACACTTTCCTAATGAGTTTATGGTCTCAGTTACTTGTTTTGGGTCATATTGAATAAAACAATAAGTTAATTTTGTAAATTTTGGTAAATCTGATTTTCAAAGGGGGGATTATAAGGACACGCTTGTGGTTTCACAGTCAGAGCTGTGAAAACTTTCAATTGTGGCCTTTAATAGGTTACTTAGTGCTTCAAGCTTGTAGCTACTACATCAGCAGCTTGCTGATGTCTTTACATCCCTTGTTCACTGTATCAGTCTAAAAGGTCACAACGGCCACATTATAGAAATGCTAAATGAAAGTGACAGACTTATTCCCCTATCCCCATGTGACTTGAAAGAAGTCTTTGGCTGAAATGTCCCCACTGTAGACAGCGGCTTCACCTGTCCTGAAACTCAGACAGAGGAAATTAAATCTGGATAATAAGGGTGCCTATCCAGCTTCATGTTATCCAGCTTTAGTAATCCTCCAAGGACTGGAGGAGGTCAGTGAGGTCATTTCTTAGTCATCACACCTTCTTTTTTAACGTGGTACTTCAGCCAGGCTGCCACACAGGCTTGACAGGCCTGTCTACACCTGCAGGTGGGAGAGAGAGTCCATGGGTTCATTACGCAGGCTCTCTTATTGTCTTGAGACATCAATCTAACACTCTGTAGGGTCTGGTTTCATTTCCAGTGAGTCATCTTTACCTCTGTGTGTTTATGAGTGAGTGTATGCCAGCTTGTTCTTAGCGAGTGTATGAGTTTGTAACTTGTCGAACTGCTGCAATTATAAGTGCTGAGCCCTTGGCTGCTGCAATCTGTCTTTGTTTTCATTTCACTTTCAGCTGCTCAGGAAGCCAGGCCTATCAGTAATGTGTATGCATACGTGTGTGTATGAACAGATGTTTGTTCGCCTAATGTCTGCGTGTACCAATGGCTGTGGCTTTTACACTTTGCCACAGTGCTCAGCAGTCTTTGCTGCTGTCATGTCTTGTTTTGCTTTAAATCTGTTAAAGTGTTGCCTCTATAAATGCTATGGAGATGCTGTGTCAGGGTTGGCGGGCTGTCCCTGGACACTGCACTTCGCAGACCATTTAGTTTTGGCTCTAACCACTTTTGTGCTGCCAAGTCAGTCAAAAACAAATTAAAAAAAAAAAAGATTTGAACCAAAAACTTTTTCATCACTTGTCCCTTGAGAACATGTTTTCGTGAAGCCTTTAGCTTCAGGGGGACATTGAGAGCTAGAGTGAGGATATCCTTCCATCCTTAAGATAAGAGTGTCAGGGGTCTGTTTTGTCACTCTTAAGCCTTGAGTGAAACCACAAGCAGACAGTTCTGAGAACCAGTCATTTGAACTGTTTGTATATGTGGTTATGACAGGCAAACACTCCATTCTTTCCTGTTTTTGTTTTTTCTTTTCTATAGCTCATTGCCAGGCTACAGGCAGTTGACAGCTATGATGTCTCTGATCTCCAGAAAATGTGTAATTTAATGAGCTCTATGAAATCACCCTTGAATCTGAAAAAGACATCTGCCCATTATCCATTTGCACTTTTCTAAACTCTGATTCATCTATCAGCAAAGGCACAGCGAACATGGAGGAAAATGCAGACTTCCTTTAAGTGATGTGATAAGTGTATCTCCTTTTGAGGCTGTCCTCTGTGATTAAAGGATGTCAAAATGACTAAGTGGCTTTTTTCAGTTGTCACGTCCATAGAAATAAAGATTTCAAGTTCTGTTTTTTTCTCATTCTGATCATTAGTGTCTTTCTCTTTGTTATTCATTTCATACAGATTGCATCAGAGGAGGATTTTCTGTAACAAGCGTAGCATGGCAAGTTTAGAGGTACAACCATGGTGAAATGGTCGATAGGGATCTGCCAGTGATCCTTGATCGGCGCAGTGAGAAGCCCGATTAAATGTCCAGCACCTACAATAAGACAGTGTGAAAACTAGATTCAGCATGAGACGGTATATAAATGACCTCTCATTCAACACCTACATTTCCCTGATGTTTCAGCATTGATGTAGAACACACTTCCACTCTCTTTCGCTCCATCTTTCTTGCCTCCGTCTTTGCTCACCCTCTCCTCATGTAGCTCCTCTCTGGGAAGCATCCTGCTGACACTCTCTCCAAGGAGTCTTATTGATATTCTTAGAGAGGCATTGCAGAGAGAGAGAGGGAAAGGCAGGAATGAAAGTCACACACTGTAGCAGACGGCAGATGCACTACCTTCTAGTACCAACAATAGCAAACATCACAAGTTACCCAGCAGAGATATATGTCACTGCTCTCAGTCCACTGCACTAATTGCACCTCTCATGCTTTGTGTTTACTATCCGGATTATTATGGATAGGCAGTTTTCCATTTAAATATTTATATTTCCATTTAATCTTCTTTAATGTGGAGACATATTGCATAAATACTAATCTCTTATCACGATGTGAATGTGATGCTTGTAGCTAAAATTAATTGTTTTGTTTTCAGCATGGTAGTCACCTGTTAAGCTACATTTAACACTTTAGAAGGAAAGAAGATCTGCTTTGTTATTTTCCTTGAGGTAGAAAATATTTGCCTCGTGTATTTCTTCAATAATCCTAACACTTAGGCTAGCTATTGTTTAATATTTTTTCAGCGCCAGAGCTGGATTTAGTTTCAGTGACAATGCCAAAACAGTACCCTGTGTGATTATCTTACATAAACATGTTTTGCCTTCAGACAAAAATGTTTACTAGCTTATTGGTCAATTAACAGGAACTTGAACAGAAAAAATTTTATTACAGCCATTCTCTTACTTTAGCTAGGTCACTCAGTGAAAAAACAATCAGTGGCTCCCACCTGAGACCCTCAGAATCTGCTCATTTTTTGCTCATCGGGCCAAAGCCTGCATATTTCCCCACTCAGAAAAATCACTGCTTCTCTTAGAGTATTGGTGAGAATTTTCTGAAACTTGCACACAGCGATCACCTAATGGGTCCACATAAATTGTGGTAAAGGTCAAGATTAAGTCGTATTTGTCTTTTTACAAGCACTTTTCTATTTTCACAACAATTGCTACTTCTAGGAGTATTGATCTGGATTGTAAATGAGTGTTTGCGTGTGCCCCTCTGCCATTTATACATAAATGCAGTTATTAGGTTTATTTATGGCATTATATTGTCTTAAGCTGGGTTGGCATCAGTCAAGAACTAGGACTGTGACATAGGTGTGGCTTTGGGTCCCAGTGGGCAATAATAAAGCAATGACCTGGTTCGGCATAACTTCCCATTTTTATGAGTGGAAAACTTGAAGGTCAGTTCTCAATGCTTCACTGTTGCTATTCCTGTAGTTGCTGTTCTTATCCTGGCAGATGGTTCTCTTCTTTTAGATGGTAACCTTACAGCTAATTTCGCTTATATGGTTTGAAATATCATTTTGCTGCACATGTTGCATACCGCTTCTGTCCTGTTTAATGGGGATGATCATGATCTTATTGGTCATGATCATAGGGGAATGGTCCTAATGGTTGAATAGCAGATTAGGTAGGTGTGGTTGGGGCCTTCCTATTACCATTATGCTGCTATCAGTTATGGTTTTGTGGTCAATGCTGTGACACGCTGATGTGTTCACATATTTTTATATTTTTTTATGGCTGCGTTTACTGCCAGCCATGTAGTTGAAAAACTTTCATTTGGTGGTGAACAAGATTAATTTGTCCTGGATATGACTGCTTGAAAGCCTCCTTGATTTCTCAGTGAATTTTAATTGTTACTAGTCTGTGCAGTGCAGCCAACCATTGATAAGAAAACTTTTCATTTTCTTTCTGCACTTCACACATTACAATAACCCGAGAATAGTGATTATGAGCTAAATTAGCCAATACATCTTTGACATTCAGAATAGTATATTTAATTAGGCCATGTAAAATTTTCTTATTCCATATTTCATTTCATATTTTGAGTATTTTCTAAGTTACAACCCCGTGAAGTACAGAGGGGGTGGGACTAATCAATTAATGGTGAAAGTGATAATGAAAATATTCTTAGCTGCAGGACAATTTTTCTTTAACTTTTATTCATATGACAAAATAAAGCAAATTTTATCTTACAGTATTGAAGTTTAAATTGAGAAAATATGTGATTTAAACTTAAGAACAAAGGAGTAAGAATTGGAGGGCAAATTTAGTACAAACTTTTGTTACTTTGAAGTTTTTGACAATGGATGCTTTTCAGTTGTAAAATATAATGAGGTTTTAGTATCGATCTCTACAAGTTAGTTTCCTTGTATGGGTGACAAATTTAAGTAAAAACTGATTAAAAACTCTTTAAAGAGTCAGGCCACCAATGTGCCGCCAGAACAGCTTAATTGCACCTTGGCATTGATTCTCAAAGTCTCTGAAACTCTTCTGGAGGGATAAACACTTTTCTTCCAAAACATATTCCCTCATTTGGTGTTTTGATGATGATGGTGGAAAGCGGTGTTTCACACATTGCTCCAAAATCTCCCATAGGTGTTCAATTAAGTTGAAATCTGGTGACTGCAAAAGCCAAAATGTAGGATAAACATAAATATCTTGCTCATCAAATCATTCAGTGAGCCTATGCTGTACCCTTCACTTCATCAGGATAGAAATTTTTCATCTTAGAATAAAGGCGATGACTCAGATCAACTTTGTATCTGTATTTACAGTCTTTCTATAGGCAATGGTTTAGATTCTTGCATAATTTGTCACCTGTCTGTATACCAGAATATTTATTTTTATGAATCTATGTGGGTTGTGCTTTGTTTACAGACCTTGTGGAATAATTTTACAGAATTATTTGGAAAGAAATAAAAGAGACTCTTCATATTTTCATGTCAAATATGAAAATCCTGGGAATGAGTCAGTTAATGTCTTTAAATATAATTAAAATTATTATTTATTGGTCAGAAAATCAAACTATTTTTATAACTGTTAATCATGTTATCAGTTTTCAAGCAAAAATACTAAGGGTTAAGCTAAAAATAAATGTTCTAACATTTTCATAATGGGAGGTAGAGTTTTACTATGTTAGTTTAGTTTTGTAATCCTGTTAACTAACAGTTAAACCAAAACTATAACAAAACATAATTATCTGTACCAAATTTCCTAGAAATTCATCTAATAGTAGTTGAGAGATTTCAGTCTAAAGGTGCTTTCATGCAGGACACTCTGTGGTTTGCTCTAAAACTCATTATTTTCAATAGTTTGCGCTGCACAACAGCAATCTGCAAAGGTAGCTAAGAAGTTCCTGTGGCACCCCAGGCAAAGAGCAGCAAATACAAGCTTTAGCCGCTGTACTGTTATGACTTCCCACCTGGCTGACAGAAAGGAGGTATCCAGCTGGCAGAAACAAAATGAAGGAAAAGTTGATCTTGTGTGTCTGATTTATACAGTATACATTTGAGTTTGTATTGTGACCATAAGAGGAAATATAATTTTTTAAAAGGGTTTCCATCCAAACAAACATGTCAGATGTGTGTTTTAACAGTTGGGCAGCTTGTTGTACATCAGAACTGTGTGTAAATACATTTAGATTTGTAATGCTTTTCACCTAATAGCTCTTCAGATCTATTATCTTGAAGTATGAGGAACAAGGTATCTGTATCTCGTGTCTCATAATTGGTGTTTTCTTTGAATAAATTTTAAATATATTTGGATTTTTGAGTTTGTAGCCCATAAAATGTCCACGCTTGCATTGTGAAGTATGTTAATATGTTACTTGAGGCTAGTGGTTCTCAAACTGCAGGATACAGACACGCAGGTGGAAATAATCAAGTGGGGAAAAAAAAGCAAATAAATATGCTTTTTTCATAGGAAAAAGGAACAAAAACTGATGCTTTTGTGTTAATGATATGCATATTTATTTAATAAAAATAATAATAATTCTTATTTTTAAATGTTAGTGACTGATAAAATTCTGAGGTGTGGGACATGAACATATTTGAGCTTCTGAAGTGGGGCATGCGAAAAACCTTTAACCACTGCGTTGGGCCACATCATGAGTCTCTGTTGCTTTGCTGCAGAACAGTGGAGACGAACTCAATGAAACCGTGAGCAGAGGAGAGTAGGGAAAACAGCAGCAGACTCTCACACTGAGCTGTAATGGAATTAGTGTACATAAATTAGGTCAGTAACTTGAATAAAATATATATTTTTTGGATGCACTGACTGCACACTCTAGGCTACACTCTACCATCTCACTGTCACTTACACTCTCATCTTTAGACACACAACAAGGGCCAAGAATTTTAAAGAGAGGCCCTCATATGAACTAAACATGCAGATTTGATAAGACTACTATCAAAACATGAAGCAAAGACGCTTGGAATAAATAGCACATAGTTGTTTGCAGCTATAATAATGTTCAAAAATTTGCCTTTTGAAAATAAAATCAGTGAAATGAAAACTATAATATTCAGTTTTATTAAGCATTCTAAAACATATAAAAAGAGTAAACCTCTAAAAATGTTGAGCATGTCCTGCCAGAATGAAACTTGTAATACAGTTGCCCCCTCCTTCACCTTGAGTCATTCCCCTGCCCTAGTATTAGAAGGCAGATGTAGAAAATAACTGAGCTGCCTGTTTATGCTTGTGCACTCTGAGGTTATCCTTAGAGATCTGCAAAGTTGAAGAGGGAGCGCTCAGGAAAATTGATTTATTTTACTTTTTGAAAGGAGAATGTACAAACCTAAAGATTGGACCTGCAGAATGCACTGAAATGCAGCTACTGAAATGATGAGGCCTGCCTCATATCAGGAGGGAGGGGGCTGTGAAAGCCGGCAGCACCAATGACCCCCAGTGCTTATCATGGACGCAGCCTTTCACTGAGTCACCCCACTCGGCACACACACTCAGAAACATCATACATAAATAAATCCACACATGTGCAGTGAATGAGTGGGCACTGTCTGTCTTTAACATGCACACACCTTGTTTCCTCAATGCATTCAGTTGATCAGATGTTCGGATTACTTTGCCTGCTTTGCGTGGTCGGGATGTAACTGACTTTACTCCTACACACTAAATGACACATTCTTCTCTAACTACCTTGTAGGCTCCAAGCCGGAGGGTTGCTGGGACTAATTTGACAGCTGCCAGGGCTCATTATCTGATAAAGCGAGCAGTTCTTGGCCCTGCAGTTTAAATAGAATTAGTGTAGATGTTATACACAATATCTTCACACATTGCAGGCTGCCAGCGTAATATTCCTGGCTCTTTTTGCTTTTGACGTGAGAAGGTCGAAGTGGATATTCAGGAAAAGGTTTCTAATTTTATGATAAATGTGGAACACCTAAAACCTGTTTTCACACACCATTCTGATAGGCCTCACCTGAAAGAAAATATGTTTTCTGTTGAGAATATCCATTTGATAGGCTGTTCTCTCCCTCTGTCTCTTCTTGTTCCAGACTTGACCATGGACTCCTTCAGCACCAAGAGCTTAGCTCTGCAGGCACAGAAGAAGCTAATGAGCAAGATGGCCACCAAGAGCGTGGCCAACCTCTTCATTGACGACACCAGCAGCGAAGTGCTGGACGAGCTGTACCGCGTTACCAAGGAATACACCCGCAACCGCAAAGAGTCCCAGAAGATCATCAAGAATTTAATTAAGATGGTGGTGAAGCTGGGAGTGCTCTACAGAAACAACCAGTTCAGCAGTGAGGAGCTGATCGTGGTGGAGAACTTTAGGTGGGCAGAAAGTATTATTAAAGAAACTGCTGCACATTATGCACATTGCACTTATTTAGTACTTGTGTCTGTGTGTGAAGTATGGAGCTGGAGCCTGAAAGCAGAAAGATAAGATATAGTTTTAATAATCTCATATTTGGGAAATTTTGTTGCAGCAGTTCAATAACCCAGCCAACAGTTAAATAACAAAGTATTATACAGAGTTATTGACTTGGTGTGAATGATTTCCTGTATCTTTCCTTGTGGCAGCAGAGCTGAATCAGTCTGTTAGAAAAAGTGACCTGCTCCCGGTACAGGAAGTGGTACAGAGGGTGGTCAGGATGATCTATGATGGATAACAGTTTGTTTGGTGACCTTCTCTCTACCACAGCTTCAAAAGTATCAAGTTTCCAGGCTATCACAGAGCCAGCCTTCCTGATCAGTTTATTCAGTCTGCTGGTGTCACCAGCTCTAATACTGCTCCCTAGCAGACCACAGCAAAGTACACTGTACTTGCCATAACAGACTGATAGAAAATCTCCAACATTTTGCTGCATACGTTAAAGGATCCCAGCTTTCTTAGTAAATCAAGCCTGCTCATCCTCTTCTTGTATACAGCCTCTGTGTAGGTCTTCTAGTTCAGCCTGTTGCTAATGTGGATGCCCAGGTACTTGTGCTCCACCACATCAACATCCTGTCCTAGGATAGACATGTGCTATGTAGCTGTCCTCTTCCTTCTGAAGTTGATCACAGTCGCTCTGACCTTACTCACGTTTAGAAGCTGATGATTTCTGCCAGACCACTCCACAAAAGTATCTATTAGTGCTCTGTGCCCATCTGTACCATCACTCATATCCAGCCATTGCAAAATCATCAGAGTATTTCTGTTGGTGACATGACCCAGAGTTGTACTCAAAGTCTGAAGTCTACAAGGTGAACAGGAATGGTGACAGCACAGTCCCTTTCGGAGCTCTTGTACTTCTCATCCCGTTTGTTTGTGGACTTGTGTTTGGCAGGTGCCATGCTGGTTTTTCAACCTGATTTGACCATATTTGTAAAAAAAGGGAAGCGCTAGGGAGTTGTTGGCTGTAGCTGTTTAGCTTGGTTAGTAGGATACATCTGCAATATTCTGTGATATTAAATGTGATGCAAATTTGGACCAGGACCTACCAGGTGCTACGCCCCTGTCTAGAGCTAAGGAGGCCCAACATGACAGTTAAGGGGGAGTAACGACCTGGGTCCCCAAACCAGAGTCTAACCAAACTTCTAGATGATTTATTTACATACCTGGACGAGACTGATATCATTGACTGAGCAAACTGCAGGGTGAACAAAAAACAATACCAGCCATCTCCCAAAACAGTGTTACCTAGTCCCTATGTGAAAACAAAACTAAAAAAAAACATGTTAAACATAACTTCCTCAAATATAAAAAGAGGAAAAAAGGATTTAAAATAAAATGGCAGTTCACCCCTTCTATTCTAATGCTATAAACAAGATGTGAGTGAATGTATTTCTACAAGTGCTATTTGCAAAACTAACAGCACAAGGCCTAGCCTGGCAAAAGAATCGCATGGATTTGGAGGCTGAGAGCAGGACCAACAGTGCTGCTGTCAGTTGCTGCCCCCCAGGGGTGTTGCTGTAGCCAGGTTTTGTGAATCAGCCAGATGCTGGTGTAAGCCAATCACGAGCAGGTGTCGACAAACTGGCCCATAAAACCAACCAATCCGGAGGAGACCTGCAAAGGGACATTGCGATCCCACTCTCCCTGAAAGACAATACACAGAACACAGCAAAAGAGCTAAAGTGGGTCAAATATGGCCAGGGCTTTTAACAAGTTGTGCTTACTGGAGAAAATGGATAGCCAACTTAACTTGGAGTAGCTATTAGGAAAACTGAACATTAAATTAGATGAAACGGCAACCATCTGTAAGTGCTTTTCATTCTGCTGGCAGTTTATCATGAGGTTATTCACCTTTCAGCTCTGGAGTTTGCTTCTTGGTTAATCTATAGAAAAAGAAAGACAGGTATTGAAGGGACATACCTGTTGGAATAAAACCTTTGCCAACATGGTAGTTTATCAGTCCTTTCAACACCCACGCCAATTATTGTTGTAATGAGTTTCTTTTCAACACTAAACAGGTACAGCGTGTAACTATATTTTATCATTGTTTAATTTAGCTCTCATAGCAGATCCATCATCACTTGACTTAAATGTATCTGACTGAAATTTAAGTGGTGTTCTACTGTTGGTCAGGAGGTTAGAAATCTTAAGAAACAGCAAAGATTTAGTTCTGGGGAAAACTGCAGTTTAAGTAAATTTTGTGTGCTGATGGAAACAAATTAAGATAATGGACATTTACATCAGTTTATACGATTTCCACTAAAACACAGCTTGGAGGCAAGCAAAGCTGACACAAGTACTCAGTGTGGAGAATGATGATTATATTAGCATGAAGATGTGAGCTTTGCAAAGGACAATACTATAACTAATATATGGGGGTTGTGAAACTTTTCTGCAGAAAATCACAAGTCAGCTGTTTCTATTTTTACTTCTGCTGCTCTGGTCAGAATTAGAAAGTGACAGCGTCTCCTCTCTCTTGTCCCCTCGCAGGAAGAAAGTCCACACTCTGGCCATGACGGCGGTCAGTTTCCACCAGATTGAGTTCACCTTCGACCGCCGCGTCTTGAGCGCCATTTTGAATGATTGCCGTGAACTGCTGCACCAGGCCATCAAACGCCACCTGACAGCCAAGAGCCACTCACGAGTCAACCACGTCTTCAATCACTTCGCTGACTGTGACTTCCTGGCGGCTCTCTATGGGCCCTCGGAGGTTTATCGTGCTCACCTGCAGAGGATCTGTAATGGGGTTAACAAGATGCTTGATGAGGGGAACCTCTGACCTTTGCCTCAGCTTCAGGCACATTTACCTTGAGTCACCCCCTAATACAGGATTTCTTTTTCTTTTTTTAAGATGACAGTTGTGAACATTTATATATATTTTTTTGTTGGTGTGTTTGCGTGTGCCTTTCAGATATTACTGTAACACTGAAATTCTCATGGCTAGTTAGCCCAAAGTACATTTCTTCTCCAGCCAGACTTTTTCTTTCCTTTTTTGTAATGAATGTAAAACTCCATGCTCTTATCTTTATAGTCAGGGGTAGTAGCCTTGACAACTGTGCCTTGAAACACATATTTTATCATCATTCCAAGGACTTGCTTTCTCTTTCACTTAATGAGAAAAGCAAGAACCCAGGCACAGGCCTTCAGTTGTTTCTGTTAGGTGACACAAATGGTTCTGGGAGCAGCAGGAGGAAAACTACAGTGAATTTCCAAGGACAAAAAAAAATGTTATTGTTTGTTTTTTCCTAAAAGTAATATTGCACTCAATCCTAAACAAGCGCTGTACTGTACATTTCCACTGTAGTTAAACCATGTGAAGCACAGCAGTTGAGTAATCCTGCTTAGCCTGCATTTTGCAGCACTCCCCATCATGCACTAGACTCTGCTTTGTAGAGAAGCCTGACTTTTGTTTTGGAGGCATCCATAAACCCACATTTGCTTTAATAGTCTGGTTTATAACCACCACAACAAAGATGAAGTATTTGGGTCATCGTGGGAATATAAACTTGAAGGAATTTGAGTGTATTCTGTATTGTCGATTGTCTCTGTGCTGACTTGAATGACTTGCTGCTTGTACGCTGATGAGAAAAATCCCAGCGATACAGCAGCACAATGTGGCAACAGCTGCAAAGATTGCTCTGGCATTTTGTCAGAAGGGAATTAAGAACAAACTCAACTGAACTACTCATCGTAATGGATGTTGGATTCGAGGGTCAGCTATGTTTCAGGTTTGTGAGTATAGCCTCACATTTATCCTAAAGCACTAAAACTCCAGTTTAAATTCTGACTGATCTGAACTAAAAAGACTCCCCATGAGCAGTCAGATGAAAGGCTGGGTGAGAACTGCAGTTCCATGTGTATGAAGAGTACTGGGCAGACTAGTGAGATTAGAGCAGAGACAAACACAGTACCTGATTGTGCTCTCCCACTGCAATTATAGCTCCCTACTCTGGGGTGGCATAATGGCCAGGAGCTTGCCTCTGTTGAGCAACCTCACCATTTCACCACACAGCAGCCTCATGCAATGTGATGGAGATAACATCTCTGTTTTTGCGATGCAAGCCCTTTAATGGAGTGAAAGATGTTGTATTTCTTCCCTGTAAAAGAGTATATGAATAGTTACTACTACCCCTTTCTCTCTAGCCTTGCATAATAGCCATCTTTCCTTTTTGTCAATGTGTTTTTGTATCACTGAGCCTGTCTGGGAGATTGTTTTGTGCTGCGGCCTCATTTTGTATTCTGTGTGTGTGTGTGTGTGTGTGTGTGTGTGTGCGTACCTGTGAGAGAATTGGAAATTGAGCCGTGTAATAAGCGCTGTGCTTTCCCAGATAGGATTGCTGAAACCTTAACTTCTTCTGCAGCAGCTCTGCCAAAGAAAAAAAAAAACAGGACTGATATTAGTTAAAATGCAGTCTTTTTTTCAAGCAACACTTCAAAAGTCTGTATGCACTTGATAATTCTAACCCATTATTGGTGATAATGAAGACAAAGGTGGTGGCTGTTGTGAATTTAGCTTTTTTACTTGCCTTTTTAATACTTAGATGACTTCCCTGAATATGTTCTCATTTGTTAGATTAATTTGAGTCTGACTACATTATTTTAGAAGGCTTTGAAGTAAATCTGAAAAAGATGACTTTAATTATCTTTAAATGCCATTTTCTCCAATCCCCCACATCTCAGGGCTAGTTTAAGTCTCATTTAGTTTAAAATCCATGACAAACTAAAAGCATCACAAATTCTTGGAATGGCCACACTTATTTTGCTAAAGCCCTCAAATAAAGCATATTTTTCATGTTGCATTTTTACTCTTGGGAATTGTGAAAAGTTTTTATTTTCACTTATGTACATATGATTGTTTCTCTGTCTCTGTATTGTACACAACAGATTTAATACAAAATAATTTTTTTTTAAAATAATACATTTCCTGTATTTTTTGGTCTTAATCATGCATCTTATCGGCATGCTGGATGTTGGAATTTTCTGGCCAGATCAGAAGAGTAATCTGACTGTGCCTGACCTGGATTTAGTCAGCCAAATCCCTTCCCCCTGCTCCCAGCATTGTTAGAAAATCATGAAAGCAAACAGAAACCCATCTGACTGACAAACAATTCATGTTTGGGTCATTTTTTTCCACTTCCTACAAGCCCACGCCACGGTCAAAGGTAGAACAGGAAATGAGTAAGCTGGAAAGACTTTGTGCTTCTGTTTTTGGAAATTTAAACATTCAAGTCAGCTGCTGTTTAATTTCAAGTGCACAACAAGTAGCACTCTGTGAATTCAGTTTGAGTTTAATCTGTCATTGACTTTGCTACTTCTCAGACTTCGGAATGATAATTTGGCCAGTAGCACGTCTGCTGATCCTCCCTGTAGCACACTTGAAAGGCTACTGCAGCACCAAGTGCCCATTTATCCTCTAATACGGTCATTATCTAAACATGTGTGTGTGTGTGTGTGTGTGTGTGTGTGTGTGAATTCATCCTCAAGTTCAGAGCACTATGATGTGACTAAAGAGATGTGTGACCAACTCACTCACATCTTATTTTCTTCCTTTTCCTATAAGGCATAAACTTTAATATCAAGTGAAGCAAAAACATCTTTAAAGTTAAAGGGACAGTTCTCAACAAGATCCTATTTACATATTTTTCTTCCTGCCTCTAGTGCTGTTTATTCATCTAGATTGTTTTGGTGTGAGTTGCTTAGTTTTGGAGATATTTGCTGCAGAGATGCCTGCCTCTCTCTTGAATATAATGGAACTAGATGGCATTCGTCTTGCAGTGCTCAGAAACAGCAATGTCTCTTTCCAGTAATCATGGTTGATTACAAAAAAATCCATAAGCCTTGATATGAGCAGTTTCAAGTACAAACCATTTTCTTTCCACCAAACTACAGTCGCCAACTGTGTCACTGTGCAGACGGCTTGAGATTTAAAGGCTTGTGATTGTGACAGGATGTAAACATTGGTGGTGTACCCTTCAGCTGAGCTGTAACATTAGCAAGCTGCATGCTTCCTATGATTGATGGCTGTAGTTTGGCGGAAAAAAAATAGTTCCTACATAAACTACTCACAAGAAGGATTGAGGATTAACTGGGTCTTAATTTCTGGAGAGTTTCAAATAAATCTTTTGGGGGAAAACACAAGTACCATTTCTAAAATTTAGGTGGGCACTGCAGCCTGGCCCTAAAGTCTGCCACTGAACATCATCATAGGTAACTTGGAACTCTCTCTTTCTGTCCCTCTCTCCCCCCTTTTGTTACACTAACTCTTTCTTGTATGGAGAGGGAGAGGTCCCTGTTGACATGTTCTGCTAGGTTTCTGGTCAGTAAAAATGGTCATTTCTATTAAATTCGTCTCAGATTTTCCCCGTTTTTCACACTTTTCTGACTGGCTGTGGGGCACTGAGGTTCCTACAGGGTTGGTTCATACTTTGTGTATTAACATTTCCCTTAGATTGTTCTTTATAATATTTTGTGTACTTTTATGGTAGGACTACATTAAATAAGAAGGCAAAGGCCATATGAGCACTTTCAGTCTTGGACTGGAGTTGACAGACCTCCACATATCAGACACGACTCTGCCACCATCTCATACAGATTTATGATAGGGTGGCATTAATTATGCACAGGTGTACACCTCAAAGACTTTCATATAGATGCATGCAGCCTTCCTCCTCGCTCTCAACATACTGAATATAAAGGGAGACATTTGAAAGTTTGTGCTGTTTATCATATCAAAGTTAAACATCATATTTAAAAATAAAATCTAATGTATAAAAACAGTTTACTGATAACACTATTTGTTTTTTTTTCTTTGATAGACATTTATATCATTAATGTTAACATTTTAATCAGGTAGAGAAACCTGATATAGTTTAGCCCTAATAGTGGTGAGTAACCTGTGATGGAGTCAAATTTATGATTTCTAATTTATTGCTTCAATCTGCCCCTGAACACTTACTTTTCCTCAGAAGACACAATTCTATTTATATTTAAAGGGTGAAACACTTAGACACCACATTTTACTTCAGTAAATATTATCCACTGATCATTTTCATATTGCTTTGACTTCAACTGTATCAGCAATAATTATAGAAATGTTCGTAATCTCTGTCTTACAAATATTATGGCTTGCTGTGAAGTACAGACCCTTCCAGAAGTTTCAGCTTGAGATTTGGTAAGTGAAATTCCAGTATTTTTATTACACTGTTACTTAGCATTAATTAGCCGATATATGCATCTTTGCTTTGCACCTGTGCAGTTTATGAAATTAAGCTTTCAAGCATTAACTCATATTAGCACCCTACCCTTTCATCAACATCAGGTAACTTCTGGCTTCAAAAACCAAGCAGGCTATGGCCAAAATGCTAATTTTGAAGAGTCAAAATGCTGAGCTCAAAACTGATGGTTGGCAGTGGCTACATTCATCCTTTATGGTTGTTGCATTTTAAGCATGGCAAGGCAAATACAATGCTCTTCCATTCTATCAAAGAAAAGGCAGACAACTGATACCTCCAAAGCTGGGTAACTCACACCAAAATAGTCTAAGTGAACATACAATTAAACAATCAAGATGTGACTGAAGCACAGGCTTTAAGCCTTAATTCAGCAGGTTTGACACAAGAGTTGCATTAATTGTTTATGAATTATGGTCATTTTTACACAGTCACCTGTTTTTAGGGGCTCAAAAGTAATGGGACAAACATTTTTAAAAATGAGAACTGTTTTCAATACTTTGATGAAAATCATTTACAGTCATTGACTGCCTGAAGTCTAGAAACCATGGACATCACCAAATGCTGTTTCCCCCTTTGAGAGGCTCTGCCAGGCCTATACCACACCTGCTTTCACTTGCTGCTTGTTTGTGGGTCTCTCTGCCTTCAGTTTATTCTTCAGCATCTGTAAAGCTGCTCTGTTGGGTTGAGATCAGGTGACTGACTTCGCCACTGAAGAATATCCAATTTTTTTGCCTTGAGAAACTCTTAAGTTGTTTTTGCAGTGACACAAAACAATGTTTTGGGTCATTATCTGTTAGCACTTGGAAGTACCATCCAGTACCATCAGTTTTTGCAGCATTTGGTTGAACCTGTGCAGAGAGTATTGACACTTCCAAATTCATCCTGCTACTTCTGTTGAAAGTCACATTATAAATTAACACTAATGACCCAGTCCCACTGAGAGCCATACATGTTCATGCCATAACATTGCCTCTACCATGTCTGACAGATGATGTGGTATGCATCAGATCATGAGCTGTTCCTTTCCTTCTCCACACTTGTCTATTCCCATCATTCTAGTACAAATTTGTTTTGGTTTCATCCATCCAAAGATTTTTTTTTCCAGAATTGGGCAGGCTCCTTTAGATGTTTTGTGGAAAAAAAAAATCTAACCTGGCTGCTTGTTCTAGCGTGTAACCAGTGGTTTGTGCCTTGTTGTAAACCCCCTGTCTTGTTATTCATGAAGGTGTCTCTTGATTGTAGACTTTGATGATACACCTACCTCCTCCAGAGTGTTCTTGACTTGTCTTGAAGTTGTGAAGAGGTTTTTCTTAACCAAGTAAAGAATTCTGTGAGCATCCGCTTCAGTTGTCTTCATAGGTTTACTGGCATTTTGTCGTTGTTGGGCTGGCCAGTGCATTCCTTCTCTTAGACAATTTTCCAGACTGTTGTTTTGTCCACTCCTGAAGTTTTGTACTATCTCTCTGATAGGGGTATTTTGGCTTTTTAGCTTAATAATGGACTCCTTCGCTTGCATCCACATCTCTTTAGACCTCATATTCAGAGTTCTAGTGAATAGCTACCAAATACAAGTTTAACATTTGGAATCAACTCCAGAGCTTTAATCTGCTGAATATGTCCTGGAAAAATGAGGGAACAGGCCTCACCTGGCCATGCAACTGCTTGTCAGTCAGTTGCCCCATTAATTTTGAAAATCTAAAAATGGTGGACTATGTGTAGAAATGGCTGCTATTCCAAACCAGTTCATGCAATTCTTTTGTCAAAACCCTTGAATCAAAGCTGAAAGTCTGTACTTCAGTCACAGTTTGTTTGTGTTAAAGTCCACTGTGGTGGTGTACAGAGACAAAATAATAATGTAATTGTCCCAAAACTTAAGGACCTAAATCTATAGCATTACAGTCTGGAGAAAAAATATGTAAATTTGATTTTGGGGTCAACTGCTCCTTTAAATGATAAATTTGTATCCACCCTCTAAGATAAGAGTTAAAACTATTCTGGAAATCAGGAGGTATGTGGGAATTTAAGTTTTCTTATTTTCTCATTTCCAGTGTGGGTGTCTTGCTTAAACACTTTCTGAAAATTAAAATTTCCAAATGACAGTCACGACTTGATTATCAGCGGATGTGAATAGGGATATATTTTGGTGAAACTAGCTTCCATTGGGGCATAATTATCATTTTTACATAATGAAGTGACTGCAAAGGAGCCGGCCTGCATCCTAAGAAGGGAGCTGAAATGATGAGGCGTACAGAGAAACCATGACTCTCTTCTCTCATATTCAAGTACAGATTACTCAATTATGATTTGTGGTATATACTTTTAACTTGAACTAAACACAGCTGAGCTGAGCTACTGTGGCATCACACTTCTCTCTCAGATCAAAAATGACAAAAGGGATGATTTCCTTGCTTGGCTGTGTACACAAACAAATGTGAGGAAGAACAAACTGAGCAGGATTTTCACGGTCCATCCCTGCAAGGATACAGGCAGTTAGCTTTGGCATAACACTGCAAAGTTTGGCTGAATGTCAATACGGGCACAAACACCCTAATGTTTGAGTTGTGGGTGGTGCAACAAAACAAACCAAAGGGCATTGTGTTCAAACAACAGGCAATGGTCTGCACTCATACAACAAAACAGACATATTTTTAGATTTTCTTTTATCATCCATGCCAGAAAAAAATGCCTTTTAGGCCTAATGAGTGAGGAAAGGGACTGGGACTGAAGTCAAAGGATTAGTGGCACTGAGGAAAAAAAACTGCGAAATGACTCAACGGCCTATTTCTATGATGTTAGCCTTATTGTGAAATTTTAAAGAAAACCAACAGAGAAAATATGTATTTGCTGATTTATGCTGCAGCTTAAAGGAGAAGCAGGTTTATATTCCCAGCAGCAGATGTCTGATGCAGTGACAAGTGAATTGTTGAGTTAATATAACTGAGGTTATATACAGTAGATAAAATATTTTGTCATGTTTTGATGTGGGAATTACATTGCTGTCTTTTGTTCCCTATCCCTATGGGAATCCATGTGCCAAGGCCAACGTCTCATTCAAACAACTGCTTTCACACTTTCTTAATCTTATTACAGTGTGTGCACACTGGTAAAAGAGAAGCCCCTTTTGCATAAGGCCTATGCTGACCTTCCAAGCACTTCCAATTTTTTCTCAACACCAATCTCATGTAGGTTAGCTGGCAGAGCAGAGTGAGGACTGCTTATTATGTATTACTTTGCTTTTGTAGTCCCTCCACATCGTTACTCATCCGGTATGCTTAAAGGTGCTCTCCCCTCTGGCAAGCACAACTATGACAGTCAGCTTGGAAGTTAGAAGTCTTTCAAAACTCCTTTTTTTCCCCGTGTCTTCCTCCCCTTTTCTCTGCCTCTCTCGGTGTCCCCGCGTCTATCTCTTTCTTTCTCACTCTAGTCCTCAGAGAGCACCTGACTGACGTGTTGTTCAAGGATGAAAAGCACAGTGGAGGGGAATCCAAAAGCAAACAACACAAAAATATACATGAGAGGAGGGGAAAGACAACGCTAAATACACACGCACAAACACACATACACAGAACTCCTTGAGGAACCCCTTAGGATTATCACCAGCGCGACACTGGACACTTCAGGGAAGACAGCATCTGCTCACTTCCATATTTAATACTGCAAAAAAGAACATTGTGTTCTCGAGAAACTTTTCATTTGCACTTTGTGTGAATACAGAGCCAAATATAGTCATGTGAACAGGTATAATCCTCCCCAGACTTCACGTTCCTGCTGTCCAGGTGGCTACAGAAAGTTCCCAAGTGCCTCGAGGCATTCACACTGTGACTAAAAGCCATTTTGCACAGGAAATTCTGACAGACATGGGGCCTTTGACTTTCAAAGCACTGCTTTTACATCCATCTTTTCCACCAAGTTATGTAAGGTTTTCTTGGTGCTCTTTCCCTCCATCCCTTCAGGTGTGTGTGTGTGTCCAAGAAATTCAACCAGGACACTGCTGTATATGCAGTGGCAGTAAAGTTTAGCAAACACACTCGCATGAGACTGAAGTATCCAAGCACACACGCTCTGTTGCTTCTCGATGGGCAATCGGACTGTTGGGAGGACTCAAAACAAGTGAGGGTGCGCTGCAGGAGGCAGTGGACAAGGTTACAAGGAGACCATATGCTCTGTCTGTCTTCACCCTGCTCCCAGCTGATATATGATGGTGACAAAAAGGCCTCCTGTTTTAAAAGGAGAATGTTCCCTTTTTGTTTTTGTCCTTCAATCACTCAGACACATATTCAGCATATTAATATAATGGATGGAATAAAGGCAACCAGACTCAAGAGGCTGCCCAGCCAGCCTTAAATGGACAGCAAGTGTGACAGCTACTTATTATTCCACATTGACTTTGAAATGAGCAATGATTGTGTGTTTGGCTGCCGTGTTATTTATGGACCTCACAAAGTGGGTGGCTGATTGGAGGAAAACTGAGACCTGTAAGAGGCCTGAATTCAATGTCTGTAACACACAGAGAAACACACTTAGACCATTTATTGAAATGGATGTGGAAAAGTGTTTTGTGAAAACTTTTCATGAGAAAAGAAAACCCCTTGTGGCATTGTATCTTTAAGGGTTTTAAAAAATTTTTTATTTAGCTTTACGGTCACGAGAACTTTCTTAAACCACAAAGTAAAAGCTTGCATTCACTGGCCACTTCATTAGATACACCTGTTTGACCACTCAAGACAACCTGCTGAAAGTTCAAACTGAGCATCAGAGTGGGGAAGAAAGGTGGTTTAAGTGACTTTGAATGTGGTATAGTTGTTGGTGCCTGACAGTCTGGTCTGAGTATTTCAGAAACTGCTGATCTGTTTGGATTTTCCCACACAACTATCACTAGGGTTCACAAAGAATGATTGGAAGGGAAAAAACTATCTAGTGAGTAGCAGTTCTCTGTGAAAAAAATCCCTTGTTGATGCCAGAAGTCAGAGGAGAATGGCCAGACTGCTTTTAGCTGAAAGGAAGACAACAGTAATTCAATAAATCACTCTTTTCAACCAAGGTATACAGAAGAGCATCTCTGAATGAACAACATATCAAACCTTGAAGAATATGGGCTACAGCAGCAAAAGACTACACAGTCTGCCACTACTATTGGCAAAGAACAGGAAACTGAGGGTACAATTCCAAAATTGGAAAAATGCTGCCTGGTGTGAGGAGACTCAATTTCTGCTACAACATTCAGATGGTAGTGTTGGAATTTGGTATAAACAACCTGAAAGCATGGATCCATCCTGCCTTGTATCAAAGGTTCAGGCTGGTGGTGGTGCTGTAATGGTGTGGGGGGATATTTTCTTGGCACACTCTGGGCCCCTTTGTTTCAACAGAGCACCACAGCCTACCTGAGTATTATTGCGGACCATCTCCATCCCTTCACAACCACATTTTACCCATCTGACAGCTGCTTCCAGCCATCAGAAGACAGGTGACAAAGATCAAATCATCTCAAACTAGTTTCTTGAACATGACAATTAGTTTACTGTAATCAAATGGACTGCACCACCACCAGATCTTTATTCAATAGAGCAGCTTTGGGATGTGGTAGAATGAGAGATTAAAGTCATGAATGCGCAGCTGACAAATCTGCAGCAACCGTGTGACGCCATCATGTCAAAATAGACCAAAATCTCTGAGGAATGTTTCCAGCACCTTTTTGAATCTATGGCACAAAGAGTTAAAGCAGTTCTGAAGGCAAAAGGGAGTCAACCCAGAACTAGCACTGTATATCTAGTAAAGTGGCCAATGCATTTTTTTTTTTTTTTTTTTTACTAAAAACACCAAATTTGGAGTTACATAAACCTCACTTAGCAGTGACCTACCTCATCTTCAGAAATCAGGGGCCTGTTTCATGAAACTTGCAAAATTGAACATTTAACTCATCATACAATACACTTGTAGTCCATGTAATATGAAATATTTTGATTTTGTGAACCAATCCCCAATACTTATATATGTTGTATATATATGTGTTTGTCTCTATGCTTCAGTCATATTTACTTTGGATCACTCTGTGCAGAACCTCAAATTACTTTTCTTTGATGCACGTCTTATAAATGTTAATGATTGACTATTTCTTTCACAATAAAATTCAGTGCAATACAAAAGCAATCGCCTGCTGGTTGCATGCAGCAGGATGTCGTGTGGAACAAGAAGCTCTAAAGGGTCAAAATTACTTCTGCTCTTTACTGTTTTTTTTATCCAGACTAATGGTCATTACAGGCTGACAGCTGTCTGTTTACTTGCAGGCAGGAATCTTCTTAGCCTGCAGATTACACCAAGCCTGTGAGTCTATTTTCTCTCCCATCATGTACCTGTATAGTAAAATATGTCAGTGAATGAAGTCATATTTTAGCAGGGCACTACTGGAGGAGTGCATTGCTATGCTGACTAACAGAATGACAGATGCTTTGAGTGTTTCACTGTTGAGTGACAGCAAACTGTCAGAGCTTTTGTGTGGCTCTGCTGCCGTCTTTTTCATTTTGGATGCTGCAAGAGAGGGAGGGCCCCATCTATGCAGCCACAGTTGAGTGAAAAGGCACCTAGGAGGCATTTTTTGAGCTTGTCAGACACAAGAAATCTAATCCAGACAGCCAAGAATTGGAATGTAAATGAGAAACTCGAAAATAGCAGCTGTCTCTGCGTAATTGGAACAAATGGAAGTTGGATGTGTGGCAGAAAATAAAAACAAGAAAACAACTGGGATGTAACGTGACACTATTTGCTGACAGTTACAATAAGCTGGGGAGAGCCATGCCACAGGCAGGCTGTTGTTTGTAGCTAGGCAGCTTATAGTTTCTGTCAAACTGGCACTGATCTCAGATCTTGAAGGTCACAATTATGCCCCCCTCCTCCTCTACTGTTCCTGCTCCATCCCTTTCTACTGCCATCCTCTTCTTTTCCTTTAAACCCCCTCTGGTGTCCTAAGCAGCATTTAATTGTGAAGGGCTGAGCCGAGGAAGGAGTAATCAGATGAGAAAGGAGGCAGGGGGAATCACGTGGGTATACATTTGCTAAAGGGGGATTAATAATACTGGTGTCTTGATTGAACTTCAGCTGCTCTCCCTGGCAAATTGGAGGTGGGGCAAGGGGAGAAAAATAGTGACACAGAGAGGAGGAAAAGAAAAGAGAGTTGCAAAGACTGAGGATGGTAGGAGTTTCTCAGATGAGAGCAGAGAGTAACAGGGAGAGGAGACACAGATGAGGAGAGAAGAGGGAAATAGAGAAAGGGAGTTAGAGCAGTGAGAGGGAGTGGGAGGAAGAAAGAGCGAGGATAGGAGGCAGCGCAGCGCAGTGCGGGGGGGAGAGAAAGACAGGAAGGGAGAGAGCGAGAGAGAGAGAGAGATGTAGAGACAGGAAGCCTCCACTGCTACTGAGCCAGTGAGACGCAGGCAGGCAGAGAGGGAAGACAGAGAGAGAGAGGCCCTCGGCATCTCCAAGGCTGGCCCAGAGTGGGGGTGAGGGGCTCAAGAGCACTACAACGGAGAGATTGTGGGAAGGAAAGCTGAAACTAAGGGAAAAGAAGAAGGGCGATAAAATCCGAAACCGGCTTTAGCAGGAAAAGGGGAGTGGGTGGGTGGGACCAGAGCTGAAGAGGGGAAAGCAGATAAAAGTTTTGGAAACAGAGTGAGAGAAGGAGAGGGAAGGGGAAAAGAGACCAAACATCAGAGCAGAAAAAGTCTGTTAATGGCAAAGGTAGGAGGAGATTCATGGAAGAAGAGGAGGAAGCTCTCTGTGTCTCAGGAGACCTCCTGTTCCCCTTCTACTTCGTCTTCATTCAGTGAGCCTGCTGGACATCATCCATCACCATGTTCTCTGACAGCGGTGCTCTAGCGCCTGGGGAGCAGAAAGGCTTCAAGACCCACACCCCTCACTTCATCCCGTGGCTGCGCAATAGCCTGAAGCCTCACCACAGCAGTGACCTGGGGCTCAACGGACCGTACAAATCCAGCTCAGAGACCAGAAACAGCCTGACCCCACTGGAGAGAGCCAAGGGGATTGGCTTTTTCTCCATCCAGGGGAAGGACCGAGCAAAAAAGAGTGAACCTCGGTGTAATGGGGTGGGGAAGGTGAAAATGCTGCCAGTTGTGCTGAGGGGGCATCACATCCTGCCAGGGAGTCTGGGGAAGCAGAGGGAGGACAGTCCTGCCAGGTGGAACCGGACTAAAGAGCCTGGCACAGACCCCAACGCAGAGATCAGCCCAGGGGAGGGGCCACAGGACCCAGCCAACAGCTCCTCCACTGCTCAGGACAACCACATCATTGTTAGGAACCACTGCAGCCACCTGAGCCCACATCGGTCTCAGAGTGACAGGAGTAGCAACCCAGTAAAGAAATATGGGCCACTAGTTGGACCTCCTCCTGTTCCTGTTGCTGCTCTGCTCTCTGAGGAGCCAAACTTTAATGTGCCTGTTGTGATGTGTATGGAGGGCAGAAGGGGGAAGCTGTGGGACTACACCAGCCATACAACCTCCCGTCAGAGAGACCTCCAATCATCCAGCTGGCTAAACTATGACACTCAGGGACTAATAGAGAGGCAGCACGGATTCAGCTCCAGCTTCAGCTACATCAGTAAACACAGCAGGAACTCCCAGAGCCAAAGAGACCTGACAACACTGAGGGAGCCACCTGTGGAGGATTTCAGGAGGCCCCTAAATGGAGTCATCTTCTCCACTGAGGTTCCTCATAGAGACCTGAGCTGTAACGCAACTCTACGAGGCCTAAAGAAACCTAGACCGAGCTCAGAGCGGATTGCATTACTGGATCAGAACCAGACATGGGTTCAGTACAAACTAAAGAGGGAAGGGGAGTCACAAAGGAAAGAGGCGAGCTGCAAAAAGAAGGTGGTTCGGAACCAAATTAAACGAGTGGTGGACAACCTGGAGCAGGTTCTAAAAGCACTGAGGGATGTTCAGCAAGAAATGAAAGAGGTAACACAACACATTTTTGTTGATCATGAAAAAGAATGAAACAAAAACAGCTTAGTGTCTCAAATGCATCCATTTCACCCTCTAAATCATCACATAGCTTTCCAGGACTGAGGAGTGAAAGATAAAAATAAACAGTTCAGTAAACGAACAGAGAAGATGCTGCATCCTCTTAAATTAATTTAGACATTTGGAAATGTTCATGCTTTTGCTAAAAAACCTTGAGGGCTTGTGCACTTACAAACAAGCCAGACTCCAAATGCATGTCCTCAGCAGAATTTACCATGCATTAAAAAGTCAGCAGCAGGGTTGCATGATTGGAGCACAATTTCCAAACTGTTTCTCCAAATTTCCTCTGTCATCTGTCTCCACACATACACAGCATTCATGCTCAAGTCATGTGCACATTTTCATAGAGGTGAATGAGACACTAGTCATGCCCCATTTGTCTGATGCATTCAGAGGTTGTTGAGATATAGCACCCCCTCTCATCTCTTCCTCCATTCTCTCTTCTTACGGACAGATGCTGCTCCAGGCACAACTGGATCGAGTCCGACATTTTTATAATCCATTTATGTCTGAGTATCTCTGCCTCATGCTCTGTCTCATCCAGTAAAAGTGACACGTAAATCTCAACTTTTGGCATTTGATCTGCCTTTGTGGGGTCGGCACTAAACCTGAGGTAGTAACCTCATCATCCTGGCTGTGAGCTTTAGTGTGTCAGCATTAATAAAACCCTTATGATTACTCACAAAAAGAAGGGGGAGGCAAACTGTAACAGAAATTCCCAAATTTTCACAGCAGAGACAACAGATCAAAAGGAAGATTCAGGACCAGAGAAAACTTTAGTCACATATTTATTACAAAGCCCTGGTTTTTATGCTGTTGCACGAGCAGCAAACTTCAGCTTTGTTTAATAATCAATCACTGTAACAAAAGGAAATTAGAGGAAGTCTTTAAAGCATTTTAGACTAAAACTAAACAAATAGTAGAACAATATTAGAGCCAAAGCAGGCCCACATGATCCTCTGCTGATGCATTTTGGCAGATCAAAAACTGAACTATGACTCACAACTTCAAGCAAAATAACAGAACTGAACGTAAATGAAACTTAAACAACTGAGCTCTACAACAAATGTCTCTCAGCACTCAGCTGGACTGTATCTGAGAACCTGCAGGATCAAAAAACATTGTTTTTAATAATCACTCTTGGGAGCAGCACATGACAACCAGGGTCCTCTTTGCTTTTATCTCCTGTGATTCCTGACATTAACAAGAAGCACCTGCCCAGACTCACTGGATGTGCATATACATGCTGTACTTCAAAGTAATATGAAATGCCCTGCTCTAAAAGCTCAAACATTTAACAAAAAGAGAGAGACAGAGAGAGAAATGAATCAGGTCATCCTCTGACATCAGCAAGGATATTGAACACAACGAACAAAACAATACTTGATCCGGCATGGACTGAGGATTTATCCGTGCACATTGAGCAGGTGGCGTGATGGGTCAAGCATTTCCCCCAGTGTAATTTTCCCCAGTCTCTCCAGCTTCCATTATTGTATGGGTGTGCGTGTGTGTATATAACGTGACTGTGTCTTTGGTATTAAGCAGTCTTGTGTGTGTATGTGTATGAATGTTCTGTACTCAGTTGAATAAATTCATCCAGAAATATGTGCTTGGTTATGATAGCTGCTGTGTATTATATGGTGTGCTTTTTACTATCCAGAATGAAGCATCAGATGGGAAGTATCATATTCAGGTTAAATTCCATTTCTTTTACCAAATAATTACCAATGTTATCAAACATTTTCCAGCTGGAAGAAAAGTCTTCTACGTACTGGTGGATTAGGGGATCAAGCTGATTACCATTTAAATGCAATTTTCCCAGTTTGTGGAAGGTTGGCTGTTTCCCACCAAATTCCTGTCGCTTCTGTACAGCTCTCTGCTATCTAAGCATAGATGAACACTTCCACTTGTCAACTAACTGAGGAGAGGATCAAGTTAAACTCAGTAGTTGTTAAGCTTCCAGTTGTTCACTTGTGCTAATTTCTACAGAGATATTTTTAGGATTTAGACCCTTGGGAAAATTTGCAGATGTAACTGTTATTTTTAAGTACTTTATTGACAGAAAGATGAATGGAAACAAGCATTAGGAATTCATCAGAAAAGCATTTAGTCCCAATCATAATAAATCACATACTGTGGCACTGTTATAAAGTGACAAGAGAGAGTTTAAACATAGAATGGTGACGTCCTGATTTTAAGTTTCTGATAGGGTTAAAGTGAAAATGCTACTTATGAAATCTTTTATAAACCCCTCTCTGTCTGGTAATTGAGTCTGTCTGAAAATACAAAGAAAAAAATCTTTGAGTCTAGGCTGGGATTGCTTTGATGACATCACTATGACATCATCTGTTTTCACAGGCTGAGCATTGTTCACTGTCAGAGGTGAAATGATCTGTATAAAAAACAGTGGAGTGCTCTGTTCTCCAACCATCACCTCTTTTTCTATTCAACACCCAAAGCTTGACTGCCAACTGGGCAAAATGGTCCCGCACCTTAAAGGGGCCCCAAAAAACTGAAGGTTTTACTTTATAGTTTTTCATTTGTCTGGTAAATATGTATTCCTCTAAATGAGGCTTCTATATTAGGTTCTGCACTCTCCATTTTAAGACTGTGGCATTGTAGAAGGAGCCTGTTTCCAAATCTGCACTTTATGGACAAAGGTATTGAGCCACACTTCTTGTTTATTAAATTCAGTTCTTTTATTCAGTTCCATTGCCACAGGTGTATAATATCAAGTCTGCCTTTACAAACTTTTGTGAAAAAATTGGTCATTCTAAAGAGCTCACTGAATTAAAACGTAATACTGTAATAGGATGCCTCATTGCAATAAGTTAGTTTGTGAAATTTCTTCCCTCCTAGAAACTCAGCCATGAAGTGGCAGACCATGTAAAGTTACAGAGTAGGGTCACCGAGTGCTGAGATGCATAGAGTGTAAAAGTCATCAACGGTGTGCTGAAACAATAACTGTAGAATTCCAAAAATCCTCTGACATTAACAGCATCACAAGAACTATTTACCAGAAGATTCATGGTAGGGGTTTCCAAGCCCAAGCAACTGCATGCAAGTCTTGCATCACCAATGCCAAGCATCAGATGGAGAGATTTAAAGCACGCCACCACTGAACCCTGGAGCAGTGGAATTGTGCTCTGTGGATTGACAAGTCACACTTCTCTACAGTACCTTGCAGTCTGATGGACTAATCTAGGTCTGGAGAACGTTACCTGAGTGACTGCAGTGCACCAACTGTAAAGTTTAATGGAGAAGGATGATACTATGGGGTTTTTTTTTTGGGCTCAGCCTGGGCCCCTAAGTTACAAATTTCCCTGTTGTGGGACTAATAAAGGCTTATCTTACTTAGGGAAAGAAAATCTTAATGGTTCAACTTGCCAGGACATTTTGGACAATTCTATGCTTCCAAATTTGTGGGAACAGTTTGAGGAAAGCTGTTTCTGTTCTAGCACGACTATGCTCCAGTACACAAAGCAAGGCTCATAAAGGCATGGTTGAATGAGTTTTGTGTGGAAGAACTTGACTGACCCGCACAAAGACTTGACCTCAACCCCACTGAACACCTTTGGGGTGAGCTAGAATGGAGACTGAGAGCCAGGTCTTCTCACCTAAAATCAATGTCTGACCTCACAAATGCTGTTCTGGATGAATGGGCAAAAATTCCCACAGACACAGACTCTTCTCAGAAGAGTAGAAGCTTTTGGCTGCGGGGGGGGGGACTCCATATTAACACCTGTGGATTTAGAATGGGATATCATAACTGCTCCTGTAGGTGTAATGTGCAGATGGCTCAATACTTTTGTCCATAAAGTGTATTTCTAAGACATTAATTCTTTTAGTTTATACTTAATTCATGTGTAGTAAACAAACAACTTTTTCTTTGTCAAGTACACACACAAAACTTCAGGAAAAGTAAGGGAATGTACTCATTACTATTTCCTGAAGCCTAAGTTACTGTGATATAGTAATTGTTTCATTTTATCTGATGAACAGTCAGAAAACAAAGCGTATTTTAAGTTTTCAATCACAGAAACTGGAAGACTGAGAAAATTAGTCAACTGCCAAGTGTCATTCACTTTATATTCCCTTTATGAGGTTAATTACTGTATTTGTTAACCACTGCATGTATTTTCTAGGTGGTGCAGCAGATTGACCATCTAACTTCATCCATTGACCTAAATGAGGAAGAGGAGCAACAGGAAACTGGAAGAGACAGCAGCAAACTACCCAGTGACAGCAGCTACAGTTCAGGCTCGAGCTCAAGTGAGGTGACAGTGGGCATCCCCCATCTGAGGCCACCAGAGCCTGAAAACCAGCCAGAAAATGTGGACTCATCTGGCACCCTCAGGAGAGATCATCATAGTAAGAGCCAGTCTCCACCCAGTGTTCAGCTGCGCCCACTAACCTCTGGATTTGTATCTGAGAAGAGTCGGACTCTTCAGCTCACCGGACGTCTGGAGGCCTCACCCAAACAAGGCAGGAAGCCATCCACTAGTAACCTCTCTTCATCCAACCCTTCCCAGCTACAAAACTTGACCTCCCGAGACCACACTCCCTCTCCTCAAAGAAGCCTCCCTGTTCGGCCTCCCACTCCGGGTCTTTCACCTCTGACAGTAAACCTTCATCACCCCAGCAGCTCTGGTTCTCAGCCTCACTCCCCTGGGGCTAACTCCTCCATCAGGATCAGTCCCGTCTTGCCTCCCTCGCCTCTTTTTTCAAAGGCTAACCCACCCCCTGCTCTTAGCCCGTCTGTCATCATACAGAACAAAGTGGGGTCTTATCAGACCACACAAAGTGATCTCCCATCTGCTGGTCCACTCTCTCCATCACCGACCCTGCCTCCGTCTGCTAGCTGCCCACCCACTGATTCAGAGAATGAAACTGTGTCCATCGCTAACACAGAGAGGCGAGCATCCTCAGCAGGACCTTCACTTATGTGCACCACCACAGCCAAGCCACCCACAGCACAAGGCCGCAGAGGTCGCAAGCCTCCACCTTATCCCCACCATAGAGTCTCAGAACACACAAAGAAGGTGAAGGAGCCCCGCAAAGTTCCTCCGTACCCTGAGAAAAGAAGGCTGCTCTCAACCACAGTGTGAGACAATGCAGCAGGAGGGGGAGGCTGATCGAACAGGGCCATATTCACAGCACCAGCCACAAGTCTGCAAGAGTGGAGAGTGATTTAAGGCTTGCCAAGCTGAGCTGAGACCAAGTTTCCAAGGTGACAGGGCACAGACACAACTTGGGGTGAGTATGTCAGGAGGAACAGCTTGGTTCTGCTAATGTCCTCTTCCCTCTCTCCTTTTATGCAAACCTCTTGGGTACATACACTGAACATACACAGGGCATCTTAACATCTGTCAGGATAACTGTTCTGGTAACAAGAGTCTCTATACAGATGTTCACTTTGCAATCGAGCTCTCACACTCTCACAGACTGCAGAGTTTAAGGGCAAGGGACTGAAAAGGTCTAATTAGAGAGGTATGTGAAGGAAATTGAAATTATTGCCAAATGACAAGACAAAGTAAGAAGTGATTACCTTAGTGCACTTCAGCCTATGCAGCCAAACAGGTCCCTCACATGTATCACCATCGTCTGAAGTGGATAATTGCTGTCAGGAGTCATGATGGTATAACAGGAGCTCACTGCAGCTCAGGCTACTTTGGCTTGCTGTGTGAAAAACACATTCGGGGAAGGTAAGGTCAGAGATCTGTGATAGATCTAGAGACAAGAAAAGGTTTCATAATATGAAAAACTTAGCAAGGCTGGGTAAGAAGTGCCAGGGCCGAGTGGCTCTGCACTGACTAGGTCGCCAGCCCAGCACTGGGGTGCGCATCATGGGAGACAGGGGGCAGCTGGCCATTCGTTGTACCCTTCACCGGGCCCCTGGTGTTACAAAAATCCTATCTCCTTTGCTGCCTCTGGCTTGACCGACCCAGCCGCAATCTCCATCTGTTCCCCTCCAAATGTCAGGAGATGCAGAGAGAGAGAAATAGGGGGCAGGTGCGAGAGAGCAAAGAGAGAAAGACAGACACTGGAATGCCAGCCGGATTAACCACATAAACACAGCACAGCAAATCGATGGCTCATTCATTTAGGTCAGCTTATGTTGTCCTCTGAAATGTTGCTTTGGGTTATTTCAGCTGGCTCTCTCACTTTCACTCCTTTTTTTTTTGAAAGACTAAAGCTGGGGTTATTTCATATTCTCTCTTATAGCCAACAAGCCCAGTGAAAAGACCAAAAGCAACAGTGTGTTCATCCATTTTTTCAATAGTTTGACCTCCTGGTTACCTGTCTATGGCACTGAGCACCAAGGTGCAAATCTTAAGAAATGGCTCACAGAAATCTAGTTTCAATCTCTGTAAAAAAGCTCAGCTCAATAGATAGGTAGGTAGTGAAGATTTTTAAAATCATCATTTAACCAGGCACACATAATGTTTTTGTCAGGGACTAATTTCAGCTCAGGATTAATACACATTTGGTGCTCCGGAGAGTGTTTCCAGCACCAGGATGGCATATGTGGGATTTACTTAAATAAATCTCAGCGCACATGCTCATAATGAATATCACACAGTGCAACTCTGTGACTCACTCAAGCATTTTAGACATATTTTTAAATACTTTTATTCGTACTTTGTTTTCACTGCAGAAAATACTTGCAAATGGGATTAATTCATTATCGGTTTAAGGAAAAAGTGGAGCATCAGCAGATTCTACACTTATTCTAGAAGTACAATGCTAACATGGTCAAAGTTGCAATGGTGCTCCGAAGGAATCATCGTCTCTGCTAACCTGCTAATTTTACCTTCTAAGAGTTAAAACTAAGCCTACAGGTGAGGTCAGTGGAAATCTTGCTAGTTTTGCAGCTGAAGTGAAATTCTTACCTGATAAGCCATCCACAGAAAAAAAGACATACAATGTTATGTTTATTGTTCACACACTTCTAGATAATCTTTCATTTTTTTTTACATGAATCATGATTTCTTTGAACAAGTGCTCTAATAAAAAAGGGAACAATAAACCTTTGGTTGAAGATGTGCTACAGCCACACCTAACTGGCTAAACCAGTTGTAAGAGCTTGCAAATATAGAATGGTCTGAAGCGATCACAAGAAAGCTACTCAAAAAAAGGTCCCACCTCTCACCCCACAGCTTTTGATCAATGAGCTATAAAAAGTCTCCAAGTTGAATGAAAGTCATCACTATAGCATCAGAAAACTGAGAGTCTACACACCCTTCTGCAGTGGTTTTGTGCTCCACAGTTTGAAAACTATTACAAAAACATTAAGGGAATCACTGCAATTAAATAGAGAACTTAGAGGTATTTCACTTTGGACAGCAGTGGGTCAACAAGCCACCAGCTCTGGTATTGTGGCAAAAAAAAAGAGACCTCTGATCAAAGCTCTTCAATTGACGTCATCATAATCTAGGCCAGTTCTTTGCAGGAGAGTGTATTAATTTTTTCTAAAGATTGTACTGTAAAGGGAGAAGTTGAAAGCAAACATCTCTATTGCTGCCAGATGGTAAACAGCAGTGATGCGTTAAGGGTTTGCATGACAGCATCTAGGCAGCTCTGAATCCCATAGACAGAGTGAAATGACGATAATCAAAGAGCTACCGTGCTGCAGAGACCTATTACTCGATAGAACAACCAACTTGAGAACCAAGTGTCTAATTTTTCCCCCCTGCAGGGCCTTAAAACTAGAAATCACAGTGTGAAATAGTCACAGCTTTGCTATAAGTTGCTTTAATTACAAATAAGAGCCTCTGTGGGAGTTTCATTGCACAGCTTGTTGTGATCTTAGCTCTGTTACACTGGAGTATTTAAATGTTTCATAGTCATGGCTGTAAAAGACGGCTAAAAGTGCTAGATGTGGGGATTTCAGATTTGATGTTTCAAACAAACTTATACCAATATGATGACAAACTAGATCGAGATTTTTCTCTTTGGCTTAACATAAAATGAATAAATCCCTTCTGACTCTCTCTCTTTATAAACCCACAAAGATCAGAGCTCCATACATTCCTATATGTGCCTCTGGATTTCGTAGATCCTCCCTGCAAAGCCTTTCTCCCTAGAAATTAAGAAGAAACAATGGAAGCTCTTTATCTCATGCAAACATTTATCCGAGGACAATATGTTAATTGACTACACTGACAGAATACATTCTAAAACATTTTTATAATGCTTATTTTAATTTAAAGTTTTGCTTGAAGCCTCAGATGTACTGTATACTGACAAACTCTCTAGAATTTATGCTGCTTACAAACTGAGTCTAAATTAGGAATGCATTAGTGCTGGTACTAAAATTACTGTTATTTTGGATGGGATGTGATGGGGGCATAAAAATGCTTTCCACCATGTTTACTGTTGCCCAGCTCTGACAGTGCTCAGAATATTTATTGCCTCAATGCTGGCACTCAAATTTCTCCTCTCTTTTCATGTTTACCCTTTAACAAGCTGTGGGAGCTTCAATGAGATCATGACTGACATTAACAAGACAAAAACATTGAGTTATCGCCAGAACATGTCTTTATTGAAACGCCCATCACATTTCATCATGAATCAGAGCAATCAACAAGTAGAAAAAGAAAATGTGTACAAAATAAGTAACAATATGTTTTGTTTGGTTTTTTCCTCTGTTGGTCCAGGATCTAGATGATTATTTCCAGAAGGAGTATTGACATCAATGGTGGCAAAGAGAAAATGGGAAACGCTCCTGCTAAGCATTTCCTCAATTCTTTAGGATCACCTCCAGACAGATGAGAGAAACCTGAACCCTGACCAAACAAGGTACAGATATAACAAGTAACACAACCACATAATTAAAATCAGCAAAACCCTGAAATCAATCCGTAGAACTCATCCTCCGGACACTTATGTGGATCTAAGAGGGCTGGATCAATGAGAGGCAGATAAAGGCAGACATTCTTGCAACATAAGAGAGCAGAGAAAGTCAAGAGGGGTGGGGGACCTGTAATAATGAAGCACTTCTGAGACCTGCACATTATCCTCACTGATCCACACGTGACACTAAAAGATGAAAGTAATGGGTTCAAGAAGGACTCAGAAATACCTGATGGTATCTCTTCGCTATGTATGCTGTCATCAAAATGTCTGTGCACGCCCTACATTTCAGTATTCTGCGGTTAATGATGAAACTCAAATGTCACTGAAATAAAGTAAAGGTAGAAAATTGTTTTAAAAAATGGGAGCCTCAAAAAAGATTTGCATCTTTTGCTGCAGTATGATCAAGATTTTAAGAAATTTGCAGTTACAGTGAAGAATACACAGAAATCCTGATGTATCCTGTGTCTCTTCCTCTTAAGATGTTTGAAAGTTGCTATCTGTGACTGGACGCTAGCTTCTGGAACCAAAAACAAAAACAAAAAACAAAACAAAACAAACAAGCACAAAAACAGAGATTTAACACAAGATGAACTGATTGGATGATTGGTGATTGGAAGAGATCAAATGTGGTGCTTACTGTTATCTGGAACAGATAAACAGAGAGAGATGAAGACAGAGAGTGAGGTGCTTCTCTCAACAGCAGCTAAGAGCACAGTGAGACTGAGGAAATTGTTTGTGTGTGTACGGTGACGATATTGGGGAATTCTTACTTTTCTCTTGGGATTACATAAGATGGATAAATCCCTCCCTAGTCTAAATATGTTATCTACACTCAACAAAGCCTCCAGACATCCTCTATACAATCACATACATCCCCAGTGTATCAAACCAGAATTATCTGTAAATCTTATAGCATCAGAAGAAAACAGCTATGGAAGCACTTTATCTTGTTTTATTTTTTTTAAACTATAAAAGCAAACCTCTGGATGCTCAAATGATCACTTTTCCTTTAGTCCCATGTAGCACAAATCCACTATGGTCAGAAAATACCACATAATTAATGTACTGACACACAAAGTACTATCAAGCCAATATCTATTTAATCCTTCTTCAATTTTTGGTTGTAACTCAGGAAGAAATCCATCCTTCACTGATTACTGAGGGAAAAGCAGAGGCCGGAGTCAGAGCTCACCGGTGTGCTGTGATTGGTCAAAACATGACCAAAGGCGAGTCTGGCTGCTGACCGATTACAGCTCATCATGTCGTGTTCGTCCAATCACGGTCAATTTGGAGAGTTGAGCACTGAACTTTCCATCGTTGTGGGTCACTTGAAGTCAAAAGGGAGAGCAAACAAGTTATTTACCGTCATGCATGATATTAGAGCCAAAACAAGGACACACGGCATCAGTTTTTAAAGAACCAGAAACCAAATATTATCATGCAGCTGCGGTGCTGCACTGTCTATTGAGAATAACAGGAGATCAGATCTGTGGATTTTATGAGCTCCATCTACAGGGGGGTTGCAGTAAAAGCTGCTGTAAATGAGACACTTGTGCCAACTGCAGGTAATAAGGGATACAACAGAGGGCCAGAGATTAACTTAATTGCTTTTTTCTGAGAGTGATAAGAGAAAACATTTACAATAATTTCATGCATTAAACACAGTGTCAGAACATGGCTAGCCTAGTTTAGCATGAATACCATTTGTTTTTTTTCCACTTCTCCCTTTTCCTCCATTTGGTCACCACAGGTGATGAATCCACATATATAATTTGGGACACATTTTACACTAGACGCCCTTGCTGATGCAACCCTCCCATCTATCCGAACTTGGGACCATTGCTAGGTTTACACAGGCCTGTCACCCTCAGGGCTGGGCTTGTGTCTCCTCTTGGTTGTAAACTGGGGGCCTTTAGAGTGTGAGGCGAATGTGTAAACTTTTTAAAACTAGGCAAGCTATTTACACATGACTTAGAAGAATGATTTCAAATTAAAACAGAGACCTGGGAAATGGCAAAAACTCTGGATCAGAGGTGATCCAGAGTTTTTGCCTTCCCCCTTCCTCTAGAGGTTAATCATTATTAATTATTATGCCCCTCTCACCATGGAGGATTGCATCAGGAAGGGCATCCAGCGTAAAACCTCTGCCAAATTACCAATGCAGATTAATCCACTGTGGCGACCCCTTGGGGAGAATACAAGGGAGAAGCCGAATACAATTTGCTGAACCAATACACCAACAGAAATATAAAATTGCTATAAATGGAGTAAGAATGACTTAGCTTTCAGATGATAAAAGACTGAAGAAAAAATTACTTAGACGGACTTAGAAGATATTACAAGACAAAATTTCAATAGTTTGTAAGTATCCAACCCCAACCAAATGCTTCACCATAAGCCCAACATAAATATAACCATAAAACCAAAATTTTGACCTAAAGAAATAAAAAGCAAACAGGCCTTTGAAGGAGTGTAAAAAAAGCGAAGACCTTTTGGGCGCTGCTCACTTTTCCAAAATGTCCTCGTTCCAGTGTCTTAAAAGTCACACTGGTCCTTTCTAAGATAGCTAGACAAGCACGCGCACACACACACACACACACACACACACCTGTAACAAATCTTTGGTTGTAACATGCACTGCTGAAAACCTGAGCAACTATCACCTTCTTTGCTTATAGGTGGGGCTATTATGTGTTTTTTTTACATTTATTTCAATATGTGTCTTAATCTGCAGGTAATAGCTACAGTTACTTTCCTTTCCTATAGGGTGTAAACACTACTGATAAAGACTCAGATAAAAAAGAGCACAAAAGTTCAAGAGTCTCTTTTGGGCCATGTAACTGATGTACTCTGAAAAGTAATTTACATATTGTACAATGTTGAGCAGTCTATCACAACAAATGCTAGCTATAAGTGTTACCCAGTGTCTTTAAGGAGCTACACTGTAGTATTTAATCTGCTGAAAAAGACACAGTAAATTTTTGTTCGGCTTGACTTGTCAAATCCTGCTAATCGCCGTCTGGAACTGAAGCCACAGTTTGTATAGAAACTGAACAACAAGAAATAATGCTACAGGGACAAATGACAACCCACTCACAGCTGGAGCATATGCTTTAGAGAGAAATCAGCAGGGAACTTACAGTGTGATGGAGAGGGAGGGAGGGATGGAGAGAGGCAGATGGAGAGAAAGAGCAAGAGATTGATGTGACAAGCAGAGGGAGTTGATTGAACACTTGGAAACACAATAAATTTCTCACCTGTTGATTCTCCGATGGTAAATTCTTCTGGCTTCAAAGGCACATCACTCTGTCCTGCTGCTGCTGTCTGCGACTGGAAAAGCAAACAGCAGCCACGATGAAGAAGAGGAGGAGGAGGAGAATAGGGAAAAAAAAAGAGAAAAAGAAACAATGAAATAGAGAGAAAAAATAATGAGAGGCGGCACAGACGACAACAATTTTTTTTGCAACAGACGAGCCGGGACAGTAGGAGGACGTGACAGCAAGGTCAAGGAAATGCTGTGTGGGGGTGGCAGGTGTGTTTGTTTGTGTATGCAAGGTTATTTTGGTCCCATCATTTAGTGAAGTTTTTTTTTTCTGTGTGTTCGTTTTGGCTTGCAGGCCACGGAGAACGAGCAGGAGGAGGAAACGTGCTCACACTAATAACAGAGTGTGTCAGGACTGTCCTTGCTGTGGGAAGGAGGCATGTCAAGGTGTGCTTCACTTCACAGACGACCACATCAGCCACGGCAAACCTCCGCAAAATGGCTGAACTCAGACCAGAGTCCAGACATTAACCTTCTATGAAACATTGAGTGCAGAGACTCTATTCAAAGAGTGGCATCAAGAGCAAATAAAGTTCTCATGTTGCTTTGACCTGCTCAGCTTGTGTTAGTTTGTCAAAACGCGTATTAGCCAGCATGCAGCTCAAGTCATCATTAAACTAAAAATGTACAATGACATGAAGCACATTAAGGGTTTATAGACACAAGTATAAGTAGGGGTATGTGTCAAAAATACGGGTGACTGCTCATTTTATCCAGTTCTAGTCCTGTTGTATGGTCGGGTACCTTCTACTTCCCAAACAACAGTATGAAGTGGCATTTGATCTAAATCTGTATGCTACGAAAATCCCGCAACAGCATTTTTATTGATTACATGTTTGGTGCCACACCTTATGGAATGGAAACCTTATAGTTAGTTTACTGGTGCAGTAAAGCATATTATGTATTTTCTATTCACCGACTTTAAGAGCCAGAAGGAGGCAGCTGCTGCCCCTTTCTCCAGAAGACAACTTCTGCCAAAATTTAAAGTAGAAACAGTTAATCACACAGATTTGATAGGTGATAAATCACTGAACACTGCAAAGCATTATCTGGTTCAAATGGAGAGAATTTGCAGTTTTTCTATATTTTATATAATTGAAAAATGAATTTTAAAATGCTTTGGACAGCCATTTGATCAAACCAAGAAACTTCAAGACATGTACTTGGACTACAGGAAACTGAGGTGAAATTCTGTTATTTTATAAATGAAATAAATAATAAAATCCAAAATCTTCTTACATTTCTTAAGCTCTTCAAGCTGGAGGACATAAAAGTCTGAAGACAGCTGATCTTCTGACTTATTGTAAGTCTGGTAAATGTCAGACCCATTCATACAGAAGCATGCACTTCAGCATTTACAGATCCGGGAGTGAGACACAAGTGCCATTAACAAATTGTTTAATCAAATACAACACTGATAAGATCAAAGTGAAAATGGTGACAGCTGTTACTATCTTACAGCAGGTATGTGGTTGAGGGAAAAACATAAGAATCTGCTGGACAGAAAAGTCTACCTCAAATTTAATCTCTGAGTATGATAAAGGTATTCCTGTCTTGCTGGTATAAAGGTGGATGTTTTATTATTTGCAGGCTATGCAAAAATGCTCATCAATACAGTTCTGCCTTGTTTTTCTGACAATTGTGCTGATGAAGCTTTAATCTCAGTGCTGACAGAGTGCCTGGTGTGCAAGGAAATACAAAGCACAAACTCTTTACAAAGGTTTGTTTTTGTTAGTCTTGCCAAACCAACCACTGAATACTTCAAAAATTGATTCTGTTCATCTGGACACAACCACTGAATAGGAGAAACGCTAAGGGGAAAAGCCTGTGAGGGTTTTTGATGTGTTGCACCAACAGTTTTATAACTACACTGCTGTGATGCAGCTTTTCTACCAACATACATACATGCTGGGCTTCTTCAGTAAGAAACTCTGGTGCTGAACCTTTAGTTTTAAGTTTGAATCATCGTGCATTTAACGTTCTTAAATTAGAGAAGATGACTCTAATCAGTCCACATTATCAAACCATGCTGAATGAGGTTATAGTGCATTCATGCGACGGTAGAACAATTTAAGCAGTATTCAGCTGTTATAAATTGGAAAAAGCTAATAGAGTCTTATTTAAATGCACTCAACAATGCAATACAAAGCCTGTTCTGCTTTGGGTCCAATGTCATCATCACAGGGTGAACACAAGGCTCTGTGTCAATGTCCATGTGCTTTCCAATTTCTTGTGATTGCAAGAACACATACACAAAACACTACTCTACAGAGCACCAACTGTTCAACCCGCCATCTGTTCTCTAGGCAGATTTGAAAAAACTATACGGAACGACTACTTATAGGCTGCCTGACTCTCTGTGTTAGCCTTGCAATAAATTGGCGACCTGTCCAGGGTTTACCCCGCCAATCGCCTTATGACATCTGTAATAGCCTGCAGCTCCCCCTGTGACCCTGAAAATTGATGGATGGATGGCTGGAGGCACAACTTAACTGTTAGTTTACACATCTATCCATGACTGTAATCCCAGTATTACAAGCATATGAACACACTGAAGTCAGAAGAACAACTTTCAAACATCTAGAAATTGACCATTTGAGGAGCATGTAAATACACAATTAACTTTAGTATATTAAACTCAGCAGCACAAAGGAAAAAATCCATTAATCACACTAACTTGTTTTTTTTAAGCTTCTGGCCAGTAAGATGTCCATGTTGAGAAAAAGAATAAGTCCACACCTTAAAAACAAATTATGCAAACAGGGGTGCTAAAAGCTGAAGTAACTGTGCTTCTTCATACTTACATATGCGTTGGCATATTCGATTTTGGTTCCCTTCAGTTCAGCTTTGAACTGAGTAAAAAATAGGTATGACTTCCCCTGAGGCCTGGCAGAAATGAAAAAGAAATATTTGCTGTCAACATTTGGCCATTTGCATAAATTCATTTAATCCATGAGGTTAGAAGTTTGTTGTGTTTTTCCCTTCTCGTCTTTTCTGTGACTGTCACAATTAACTAAAATCAATAAGGTGACTCAGGATATGCACAGATGGAACACATTTGCAGTGAGGACACTCAAAACATCAGGGTCACTGAGCTGAAGAAGAGTACCTCCGCAGGCAGCTCACTGGCCTATGAGAGCTGCCCAGGTATTACTGATGCTGTGAGGACCTAAATCTAATTATACAGACACAACATATTCCTTATGGGGACATCATGAAATCACCACAAGATAAGGATAAGATGAAGACATCTTTTAAGGTTAGGGCAAGGCAAGTTGTTATGCTAAATTTACCATTAAAATGAATGCAAATCCATGCAATGTCCTCTAAACTCATGTATACCTGATTCTGTGTGTGTGTGTATCTCACCTCCACACCGAGCAGGAAAATAGTCTGTCGTCATCACTCAGGCCCACGCTCATCAGCCATTGCTGTTTTGTAGAAAAAGAGAACAACATTTTACCATAAAACCTGCAGTAATCAATAATATGAGACTGGAGACATGCAGTGAGAGAGACACTCACCTCGTTGGTTCCTCCTTGTGAGGCATAAGTGAAAGTGCATTCATACTCTCCCTGCAAAAACAGAATGAATTATAGCGTTAGTGCAGCAATTTTTTTTTAAACTAGTTATTTGTCCCGTCAAACAAGAAGAATTTATTTGTTCTGTTGTCTTTCAAATTTGATTCATTTTAACGTTATTCAGAAATAAATGATGTACTGGTCACTTTATTAGGTACACCTGTTCAACTGCTCAATACCAAAATTATCTAATCAGCAAATCACATGGCAGCAACTAAACAGACTTAGACATGTAGACATGATCAAGACGATCTGCTGAAGTTCAAATCAAGCATCAGGATGGAGAAAAAAATGTGATTTAAGTGACTTTTAATGAGCCATGGTTTTTGCCTGGTCTGAGTATTTCAGAAACTGCTGATCTAATGGGATTTTCCCACACAACCATCTGTAGGGTTTACAGAGAATGGTCCAAAAAAAGAGAAAATATCCAGTCAGTGGCAGTTCTCTGGGCAAAAATTACTTGTTAATGAAAGAGGTCAGAGGAGAAAGAGGAGACTGATTTGAGCTCATAGGAGGGCAACTGCAATATGTACTACAGCCCAGGTATGCAGAAGAGCATCTATGAACCTATGTACAGGCTCACCAAAATTGGACAATAGAAGATTGGAAACAGATGCCTTGTCCGATTTCTGCTGTGATATTCGGATGGTAGGGTCAGAATGGATCCATCCTGCCTCTTTTCAGCTGGTCAAGCTGTTGGTGGCGGTGTAATGGTGTTGGGGACATGGCATGACAATCAGTTTACTGTATTCAAATGGCCTCAACAGTCAGCAGATCTCCATCCAATACAGCGTCTTTGGAATGTAGTGGAACAGAAGATTCCGGTCATGGCTCAGGAGCTGACATATCTGCAGCACCTCATGATGTTATCATCTCAATATAGACCAAAATCTCTGCAGAATGTTTCCAGTTATGCCACGAAAAATTAAGGCTGTTCTGAAAGCAAAAGAGGGTCCAACCCAGTATGAATGTGGTGTATCTAATAAAGTGGCCAGGTGTGGATGTAATAAGAATTTAAGAAACAAAAAACAGTCCACTTTAAAGCACATCAATACCACCATAATAGTTACTTGTTTTGGTAGAGCCACCATTAAAGTTTTTTCAGTACCCATGGTACAGTTTCATAGATCATGAAGAAAAGTGCCCACTTCTCTGTCACATTTCCAACATTTGCGGTACTGAATTGGCCTCCCACCGATGCCATTGGACAAGTGTGCTGTTAATCTCGCCCACTGCACTGCATGCAAGCATGGATAAGATTAGATTACTAAATTAAAATACAGGTTGATGTACTTAAAATCTATCGATTTTCTGCTTGCATATGCTATTTTGAGCATTGCAGAAAAAAGTGCGATATCATGTGCCAACAGGGTATCTTTGACACCATGAGTACCCATCCTCCTCGGTCTTCCTCTGGCCTTGTCTCAGACATTCTCATATCATATAGATAATAACTGGGAAAATCAACATACATCTATTGCTTCACATTATGGGGAACTGGCTGTGTTCCTATCATTTCTCTGAATACCGTAGATCAGAGAAAAGTCTTCGGGTCTTGCTGACAACTCTTCGTAAACAGCAGTAACAGTGTTAGTCTGTCTGCTTGGCAATCTCATTTTGCAGCAATAAAAATAACAGAAGTGAAAGGAACAGACTGAGAACTTTATAATTATTAGATAAAACAGATATTGATAAATTTGACCTTTGGGGACATAATTTACAACAGAAAAGGGTGGTAAATTGGAATATACAACAGTATACGTTATCGCAATACTCAGCCTAAGAGCAAACTGTTGAAAATCATTATAATATTGTAATGCGAGTTAACTATCGTGATAAAATCATATCATGGGGTCGCTGGTGACTCCCACCTCTATAGCTTACAGTGTTATTTTGCAGATAAATGGCATTGTTATAGATCAAGGCACCAAACAATAAATAATTAAAATCATCAACAGCTGCAATAATCTGATAATATAATGTTCATCATTCTGAAAACTGCAATTATTTAGTATGTTTACTTAAGGTACTTTAAATATATTTTGATTATACAACTTGTGTTCTAGGCAGCACGGTGACACGATGGTTAGCACTGTCACAGCAAGAGGGTCAGGGTTCAAATCCAACAGCCGGCTGCTTTTGACCCTTCTGTGTGGAGTTTGCACGTTCTCCCCGTGTTTGTGTGGGTTCTCTCCGGGTGCTCCGGCTTCCTCCCACATTCCAAAGACATGCAATGGGGGTTAGGTTAACTGGCAATTCTAAATTGACCGTAGGTGTGAATGTGTGCGTGAATGGTTGCTTGTCTCTCTGTGTTGGCTCTGCGATAGACTGGCAACCTGTCCAGCATGTACCCCACCTTTCACCCTATGAACTCAATTCAATTCAATTCAATTCAATTCAATTTTATTTATATAGCGCCAATTCACAACAAAAGTCGCCTCGAGGCGCTTCACACTGTAGGGTAAAGATAAAACAGTGTTAAACGGAAAATCCCAGTGTCACTGGAGGCCAACGTAATGCCGTCCAGAGTAAGTATCTGGTTAGAAAGACTGTTTCTGAGGTTTTTAGGGCCAAATACGATAACCTCATTTTTGTCTGAATTTAAAAGTAAAAGATTACAGGCCATCCAGGCCTTTATGTCTTCAAGACAAGCCTGTAGTTTAACTCACTGATTTGAGGCATCTGGCTTCAGAAA
>VUQH01008348.1:2065-36531 GCA_015106775.1 Etroplus canarensis
AGAGTTCTGGCCTCAGCTCTATCCAACACCTTTAGGATGAAATGGAATGGACATTATAAACCCGACACTCTTGTCCAACTTCAGTGTCTGACCTCAAAAATGTTCTTCTGGGTGAATGTGTAAAAATTCTAACAGAAACACTCCAAAATCTTGTAGAAAGCCTTCCCAGAAGAGTGGAAGCTGTTTAAGCTCCAAATGGGCAGACCAACTCCACATGAATGCCTATGAATTTGGAGTGGGTGTCATTAAAGTTCCTGTAGGTGTAATATGTAGGTGACCCAATACGTTTGCCCATATTGTGGTCGTGTCTTACCAACGTTTATCAAGGGAAAAAAATAACATTGGTGATTCCTTTCTGAAAACTTTGAGGTCATGTTGTTTCAGCAGCCTGTATAAAATTACATAATACCTAAACAGAAACTGTGTGAGAAAAAACACAAAGATGAGTACAGAACAAATACCTCTTTAAAAAAAAAAATCAGTGGTCCTGAGCTATAGTACCAAGCTTCTTTGTTTTATTTATCAACCCTACCAAATTTCCTTAACTTTTGATCATCTGAAACCCTTGAGCGCAAAGTCAAACTAATCAAATGGCCTAGGAGTTCATTTCTTAGAAGAACATAGCATATAGAGTTAATTTATAGTGTGAAAATCTGTTTCCTGTTAGTAAGCGACATTGCTTTCCTCGTGTTATATTAAACAGCGTGGTACTCCGCAGTGCTGTGACAGCTGTGGTTCACTTAGTTACCTGAGAAATTGTCAGCAAACTTGCTCCTGCTCTGCAGTGCATTTCCTGTTAAACACTGAGGGGATTTTCTCTTGCTTGCAAAGTTATTTGTCTTTTCTCCAGTATAATTCACTGGATTAATTTGTTCTGTTTTGTCTGTTTCTTTAAAAATCCAGATTATGCGAATCAGCTGTTCAAGACAACAGTATAATAGGTGGTACAGCTGAATGTACAACCCAACTGAAGACTTCAAGAGGGTTTTATTATATATTTCTTATTTAATGTACACTTTCAAAAAAAATGATTTTAGGAAGTTTGAACAGTTCAAAAAATGTGCAGAACTAGACCAAAAAAAGAGGTCAACAGGAATATACATGGGTGGATCTAAGTTTGCGCAGTGAAACAAAACCATCATGATCCAAAGCTGTAACACACTTTGTTTTTCTATATAGCTTTGGATCATGAACTGTTCCTTTCTTTGTCCATACCTTTAATTCTGGTACAAGTTAATATCAGTCTGTCCACAATTTTTTTTTTTATTTTACCAAACTGGTCGGGCTCTTTTAGTTGTTTTCTGGCAAAAATCTAATCTGGCCTTCCTGTTCTTGAGTGTAACCATTAGTTTACACCTTATTGCAAACCCTCTCTATTTGCACTCATAAAGGCTTCTCTTAATTGTAAATTTTGGCAATGATAACCCTACCTCCTAGGTTTTGCCATCTCTCTGTTAGGGTTATTTTGGTTTTTCAGCCTGATATTGACCTCCTTCACTTAGTTTGGCATCTCTTTAAACCTCATATTGAGAGTTTCATTGAACAGCTACCAATACAGAAGTTCAACACTTGGAACCAACTCCAAATCTTTATCTGCTTAGTGTATCGTGAAATATCGAGGTAACGGACCTCATCTTACAATAAAACTACTTGCCAGTCAATTGTACCATTACTTTTCAGCTTCTGAAAATTAGTGACAATGTATGAAAATGGCTGTAATTCCTAAACAGTTCATAGAATACTTCTGCCTAACCCCTTAAATTAAAGCTGAAAGCCTGTACTTTCTATAACATTTTACTGTTTTGTTAAAATCCACTGCAATGGTGAACAGGGGCAAAATTCAGAAGTGTTATTTCCTCACCAAGTGAAGGCTATTCCAGCTATCATAGGGTGAAAGGCAGGGTAGACCATAGATATGTCACCAGTCCATTACAGGGTAAAAAACAACTACATGAAAACAAAAAATGTTATATCACATTGATTAAATTTTACTAATATACAACAACAAAAAGTCTGAGGCAATTTTTTCAGCTAGTTAAGTAGACAATATGCAGCAGTCAACAGCTTTGTATTAATGTGTCAAACTGGAGGACAGTTTAGGTGACAAAAACAGGAAATAAATGAGGTCAAACAATTAACCTCAAAGTAACTTTTTTCTTCCAGTGAAGACCTTGAATATAGCAATCATCTTACCAATTCATTCTGAGACCAGACTTTGGTTGGTGACCTTATCAAATTGTGTGTACACTATAAATGTGCCTTCACAAAATAAAAATATACAAATACTGTACAAAGATTTGTCATATTGCCATGGAGAGGAGCTGTGTTTTCACTTCCCATGTGGGAAATTGTAGATGACGTTCAAACAGCAACATGAAAGTAACTGCAATGTTCCTATTTTTATTTTACCTTTACAGTCTACTAACACTTCCCAATCTTGTTTTTCCCCTCAACCTCATAATTTCTTAGAAATGTGGGTTTTTTCTGTCAAAACAGTGATTGATTTTTTAACAGTGTACTTACTGTCCAGTGTCTCTCTACGGTGCTGTTTATTTATACTGTATAGCCATACATAGTTAATACTACTATTTCATGCCATAATTTTTGCTTGTTAATGCATCTTGTGTTTGCCTATTATTAGATAACAGTGCTGGCTAAAAAAAATCCACAAATTACTATTTCATTGTATTTTATTATTGATTACATGTAAAAGAAAATGAATAAATAAAAAAGGATTATGCTTTATCTTGTTTTTTCTCTCTCTATATATATGCATACACTTTCACTAGGGATGTCACCAGAACTGATTCTTACAATAACTTCTAATACCAAATCCCCCCCCCACCCCACCCCAAAAAAAAAATAAAAAAAAATGATGGCACTTGGTTTAGGATAGCATACATACCAAAGCTGCAAATCTTGTGGAACAAATGGGGGCAGCGTACCCCTACAAGTGTTGTAGTCAGCTAAAGCACATGGAAGCTGGGGCATTTCCAGTAGATTTTATATAGGACAGCACAGGGGGGTCCAACAACCAGCTGGTGTCCGAGACTAGGGAGTGGGGGTGGGGGGTTGTTTTCACATATAAAAACCAAACAAGTGCAGTTAAAAACTGGTTGATAATTCAGTGAGTTACAATGATTCCAATGTGTAAGTAACGCCCACCAAGCAACAGTGAATATATCTAATTTTACTGTGTGGTTAAAGGAAATAACAATGGCTCTTATATTCTTGCTTTACTTTTAGCAGGTAGTGGACCAAACTACTGTAAAGTACATGAGGGGAATCCATCAGTCCACCAGTCAGCACTAGACTAATATTGGATTTATAGTACTGCAGTGGTGTCAGTCTTCATTGCTATTTGCCTATGCAGAGCCAGCACAGAGGTGAAAGCTACCAGTGCAGATGCACTGCTGAGCCGTTGTCCAAAAAGACAACTGTTCATAGCTGGACTCAAACGACGCTGTGCATAGGTCAAATGCTGACTGGTTGAAAAGTAGTCTGGGACAGGAAGGGAGCAACAGTGGAGTTCTCAACATAGCCTGAAAAAGCCTGAAAAAACATCAAACATTTTTAGAAAAGAGGAAAAAACATTAAAACCATTTGAAAACATTTGGTTTCACCTCAGCTCTTTGTACATTTTAACTCCAGGACCAACAATAGCAAGCAAGAAAAAGGTCACAGACTGGTTATTTGTGACACTGCACCATGGTGACAGTAAATGCCTGCAAGATGTAGACGATGGTGTGCAAAGCTGTGTGTGCTCTCTGAAAGACCAATGCAGTACCTTAGATACAGTACCATAGTTGAGCTATATGCAGTTGGCTTTTTGGAGGACTGCGCAGCAGTGCATCTGCATTGGTTCCAGTCCCCTCTGTGTTAGTTCTATGTAAATGCCTACGCAGATGGATGCAATACCATAAATCCAGCATAATGCAGCTGCTGCTACAGCTCTACCCCAGTGAACTGATGACAAAGGCAGTAAGAGCCTGGCATACAAGTTTTGTATTGAAGGCGGATGACTAATGAATGATACTTGAGTTGCGAAGTGTATGTTTTTGCGCTTTAAGACCAGTGAAGGAAATGCTCCCACTTTAGGAGATTGATATCTAGATTTGTTTTGATAAGTTTCAGTTCATATTAAAAAATATCCAAAATGCAATTTTATAAACTGTGGTTTCAGATTGGGTATAGAGTATGATGTAAATCTACTGGTATTGGCACTAACTCCCAAAAAATGACATTTCAAGATGTCAGTGAAAACTAAATTCATCAACCTGGTGATGGATTAATTCAAAATCTCCAGTTACAAGTTGTTCAAGTGTCCCTTTAAATTTTTGGGCAGTGTATATCAAAGCAAAGACCATTCATCCTCAACGCACTGGAATTTTTTTTTTCTGTTTGTGTATTGATTGCGGGCGTATTGATTGTGGGTGTATTGTAAGTAGCAGGCAATAAACATGCTAAGCTTTGCAGAGACTGCCCCCTCATTTTTCATTCTAAACTCTGATAAAAGGCTTCACTGTTCTGTAGCTTCACATTTTAAAACTGTTTTTTCTTTTTGATATCACTGAAGATCAGTGCCTATCTGTTTTTCTAAGATTAGCATATTAACTTTCAAGATAACAACAGTAGTTTCATATTGTAAAAAATGAATGAGCTGTATTTTTGTCAGTAAAGGAAATAAGCCTGTTTCTGAAAGTATTTCACGACATCCCATATCACCTTTTCATCACATTGCGCAAGGCTCTTCCTGTGTGTGACCTCTTTAATTCCTGTTTTCAGAAGTGAAAGTGTAGGCTTCGCTCATGTTCTTCAGTCTGTACTGACTTCCACTGTTGGCTCTGTAGGAATCCAGCAGCTAGCTCAAATCACGACAATCACTAGAGAGGAGTCAACATCTAACTCTGAGTTCTCCTTACAATGTTATAGTGATTTGTAAAAAATAGATTAGAAATCTTACAAAATGCAAGGTGTCTGACTGGGAATGGCTCAGGAGGTACAGAGTGGAAAATAATGTGCACAGATCACCATCTACTGGCAAATCCTTAGACAACATCACCACAGTCAGGCAAGACTGAACATCAGATAATTATCCAGAGTTACTCTGAAGTTGTTCATGCTTTAAAACAATGTTTACAAAATAGTTTCCAAGAGACACAAAATATGTATTATATGGCAAATGTGGTCTAGGAACATCATAGAGTAATGAACAATCATAAAATGATGGAATTAATATGCTTTCAAATTATGCATTAACAGCTTAACTAAGCAAGTTCAAATTTGCTTACAATAATTTTTCAGTACTTTTTTTGTCCTGATTAGGACATCTGGAAAACATTCAGCCTGAAAACAAATGAGGTAATGGGCCAAACCTCTTAACTGTTGAATTCAGACATTTTGTTCAGTCCCATTGCCACAATTGTATAAAATCAAGCACCTAGTCATGCAGTCTGCCTTTAGAAACATTTGTGAAAGAATGGGTTGATCTAAAGAGCTCACTTAATTTGAGCAAGGTACTGTAAAAGGATGATACCGTTGCAACAAATCAGTGTTTGAACTAGAAAGTCCACAATCAACTGTAAGTGATATTGCTGCGAAGTGGAAGTGTTTATGAACCACAGCAACTCACACATGAAGTGAAGAACACATAAAGTTACAGAGCAGGGTCATTGAGTGCTGAGGTGCATAGAGCGAGTTCCAAACCAACACTGGCATTAACATCAGCATAAAGAATGCACCAGGAGCTTCAAGGCATGGGTTTCTGTGGTCGAGGAGCTGCATGCAACACTTACATCACCAATCACGATGCCAAACATCAGATGGAGCAGTGCAAAGCACACCCCCACTGGACTCTGGAGCAGTGGAAACATGTTCTGTGGAATGACAAATCACACTGCTCTGCCTGGCAGCCCAATGGATGAGTCTGGGTTTGGTGAATGCCAGGAGAACATGAAGTGTAAAGTGTAAACTGTAAAGGTTGGGGTTTTTTTTTTGCTGGGGCTGGCCTGGGCCCCTTAGTTCCAGTGAAAGAAAGTTTTAATGCTTCAGCTTACTGAGATATTTTGGCATTGTTGGAACAGTTTGGGGACCTTTTCTGCTCTAGTATCACTATGCCCCAATGTACAAAGCAAGGTTTGTAAAGGTGTGGTTGGATGAGTTTGATGTGGAACACAGAGCCCTGACCTCAAACCCCATTCAACACCTTTGTGATGAACTAGAATGGCAACTGCAAGCCAGGCCCTCTCATTCAACATCAGTGTCTCACCTCACAAATGCTCTTCTGAATTAATGGACAAACTTTCCCACACACACACACACACACACACACACACACACACACACACACACACACACACACACACACACACACACACACACACACACACACACTACTTGAACCCTGGGGCAGAATGCCAAAGAGCTGGAGGAATGCGACCTGGTGACCTTGGCTAGCAGACTTCCACATGGAGACCGGACACTGGGATGGTGTGCATTGGAAGAGGTGTTCAGAATAGCTCCGGTGTCCAGTAACGGGAGGGAGACCTTGTTTGTAAACCATGGGCATATGACACACACATGCACACACACACATGCGCGCACATGGGCACACACACACAGACACACACACACAAACAAGGCTTCTTGCATATGCACAAACTCACAGGTGATGGAAACACATGTACAAATGTTAGGAGGAGGGTGACAATAGGTGACATGAAAAATGGTCCCTTAATTTGGGATCCTTTTGTGTGATTTCTCCTGTACAACACTGGGTTAACCTTGCAGCCACACATTTTTCTGCTATCATAAATCCTGATTTTCCTGTTTGACAATGCAAGTTTTTTTTTTACTTTTCTTTTAAAAACATACAAAAAGAGGTGAAGTTTGACCCATTAGTATGTCAGTCTGCAAAATCTTCACTAAAAAACTCTTGTGAATTATCTTACATGTGGGTAGACATAAAAACAGTTATGCACATACATGCATGCTCAGTGCAGCTTTTACATATGGTTCTGCACACAACTGCTTACATTACATGACACACCACAGTCTCAGTGCCAAATGATTGCACAATATAATGACCTGTTTTTTTCTTCCTCCAGTGAGTGCATGCAGTGGGGATACAACTCATGCATCAGAGATAGTAAAGATAAAGTGTACCACAGCTGTTAGAAATCTATCAGAGACTTATTAAACTACATACTGTGTATTGCCATGGTGCCTCAGTTACAGTCAGTCCATTGATATATAAGTATGAGGTTAAATAATTTCACCAAGTACACAGTCTGTACAGTTAACTAAATCTAAGTAGCTCAGTCTAGATTTTTTTAAACAATTTACTGAGAAAGTGAGAAAAAAGTAGATAAAATGTTCAACTGTATGGACAGAGGTGCTTAGTGCGATCCCTTTTTTTGACTCTTCTGCACAGACAGGCCAGGGGTAAACTCCACCCTCTTTGCTCAACAAGAGGACAGAGATACATGTGACAGATCAGGTCCAACCAGTCATAGATGACAAATCTTCAGTGTTGCCCCATGATTATCTGGCAAAATGTTTGAGCCCTCTGCAAAAGTCATTTTGATTTCATGATAAAGCAGCTAACATTTTATAAGTCTAAGAGTTTCATCTCATTTTAATTTCTTCAAATTAGATTCATTAGCTCGTCATAAAATGGCTCATTGTAAAATTTATAAATCATTGTTTAAGAATTTGATACGATTGTAATTTTCTTATAACTGCGTATAAAGCTTTATGTTCATTGTGTGAGAACAGTAGTAAGTCCACTGTTGTTTTAAAGGTGAGACTGCATTGTCTAGCCTCTTCTGATTCCCCACTGTACACTTACTCATAAAGTACCTGACTACTCTGACTCAAGAGATAGTCAGCTTGAAGCTTAAGGGGCTGTCTCCAGACCTGTGTGTAGTTAGTGTTTGTGCCCTTCCTGTCTTGTTGAACGCACAGGTGCAGATCTTACCTGATGCAGACCGTCTGGTGCCAATGGGTTGTAAAGCAATCAGACGGCAGTAATATATCCCTCCACCTATCAAATAGCTAACAGAGCAAGAAATGAGCACCCTGTTGATCCAGAAACAATCAGCATTCAGCAACCACCCCTCCCCATGTGGCCGACAATGATCTGTTTTAGTCTCCCTCCATCACTGTCACTCCAGAAACAGACTCCCAATGCCACATAGAGACACTCCACTCCACAGTGGGTAGAGTTACCAATCAAACACTCAGCACTGACAGTGACCTAATTTTGACCTTTATTATAGAAAAAGGCTCGCTGGAGACAAAGCTTTGTGGACAGCAGCACTGAAAGTGTATACTTGCAGCTGCCAGTAAATTTTAACTAAGATGACACTGTATACTTAGGCTACTAAGAGTAAACAAACCCAGCATAATTTATTTCAAAAGCAGACTCTGATTAATTTGTATTCTCATAAGTTTACCGGAAGCAAAGTGAATAAAGCTGTGCCCCATGCTGCCCCTACAGCATGTATTCAGGCCAACTATTGAGAGATGCCACTATCACTAGGGCAACAAGTAAAACAAACAATGTGTGGGTTTTGTATGTGTATGAAATACTAGACTCAAATCAGTCAGCCACACAAAATGGAGTTAGTGGGAACAGAAGACAGTCTGCGCCCTGTTCAAGCTGTATTTTCAACCACGTCCTGCCTTTATGAGACAGTGTGGGTGGTGGGAGTTTAAAAGCTGTCTGACTTTTTTTAAATCCATGTTTACCACAATGGTAAGCTCTGTAAACACATGGGTTTGCCACAACATTATTCCAACAAGCCAGCACGCTTAGATCCACAGCTCACTGAGGTCTTTCCAAAGGGGAGCTGATTGGACTCTGAGATGAGCTGGCTCTGAACTGTTTAACTTTTCCCAGGCTTTTGGTAACTTTGGGACACAGAACCTGGCACTATAATTTTTGAACAATATTAGGGTAATCTTCTATGATTGTATGAAACTTTTTACGCAGGTGTTTAAAATGAAATGACACTGCTGAACAGTTCTTCCCGATTTTATAGTTTCTGGCATCTGGCCAACTGACTGAATACTAGAGCTTTTATCTGCTCTCATTTCAATATAGTGGTGACAAACAACACTTGATCCCTAAGCTGTTGGGAAATCATGTCAAACACAGTCTGCACTCCAGGAAAGTTTTTGCACTGTGTGCCTTCCTTTGTGAAAAATAAATACATCCCAGCACATCCAATCAGGAAACACCTTTAAGGCCCGGGAGAGATGGTAATACATGCCACATGAATGTTGTGCGCATGAAAAGTGCGTGTAAGTATTCTACCTGTCATTATCACTGGCTCTTATCTCTCTTAGGAGGGAGGGTTTTATCAGCTTGGAAATACAAACTGGAGGGAGACAGAGTGTACAATGAGTGACCAGGGACACATTGACATGAAAACAGGAAAGAGAGGCCAGGAGCTAAAAAAAAAACACAAATAAAACATCAGGTGTTACATATGATCACAATCAGTCATGCTGACATCGAGCAAGAACAATAAATACTCAGAAGGGTGATTGCACCACAGCTTACTCAAATCTTCTCTCAGAGGTCCTGGCATTTGTAAGAAAGTGATATCCCTTTCTGAAATAATGTTTTTCTCTCTCTTGTTTTTTTTTTTCTACCACAGAGAAATGAATGATCCTGTTATGCAACCTGAAAATTAGAGGTTGCAGGAAAAGAGTAATAACAAGCACACAATTTGCCAAACACGCTATACAGTCATTTTATATAACTGCTAAATAACAAGAGTAATTTTGTAAAAAGTACTAAAAGGCATATGTCGTTGGAGTAAGTTATTATTCATCACTTTTCACATTAAAGGCACTTTTTAAATGTGGGGAATGAAATGAGCAGTGGCACAGTGGTGCGGTGTTTAGCACTGGTGCCTCATAGTAAAAAGGTCTTGGGCTCGAATTATGTGTCTACTGATCAGTTAACAGTTACTATAGTCTAATGTAAAATCTCTGATCAGATGTTTGGGTACTCTTCTCTGCTCTTCTGCAGTTGCACATAGTCTGGCCGTACATCCTCCAGTATAATATCCCTGTCCCATAGCTGGTGCCCAGAAAACTTTATGAGTCAAGCCTTTGTGGTGAGTGTGGGTGGCTTCTCTCCTGTGACTACTCCCTGACCCATCTTTCTCATACTCCCTCACACACTCTTCCTCTCAAACACCCTCTTTCCGAGTGAATCATCTAGCCAACTTAGAATGAAAATGATGAAGTTTAGACCTATGAATGCTACTTCATTTCCTGACCATAATTTGACTGAAGGTGCAAATATAAGTAATAGTATAAGAGTTTTGGGAACAAAAAGATGACACATGCTCTGTTTGTCAACCTGTAGCCTTGTCACATGAGAGATCTGCATTACGTCGCATGGACACATGCCTGCACAAACACAAAAGGCCAACAGACAACAAGGAGTCATGTTCTTGTACAAGTAAGGTGTTTGGAAAAGTTCAGCAGGTTCACCAGACTTAAGTCATTCCCATTACAAATCCATTCCTCCTCTGTGTGTCTGCTGTTGATGTGTATAACAGTCAACTGGGGACTAGGAAAACACATCTAGTGTCATCTCTGCTTCTTCTCACGCAGAGTGCCAACAGCATACTCACATACTACTATGAAGTGTTGTTGACTGTGCTCTGAGCTCTGCTCTTCATCCTGTGATGACTTTGTTTTTCCAGGGTTTCTGCTTACATTAATACAAGCACAAGTGCACGTGGACATACTGTACCTTCATGTGAAAACTCATAAACACAAAGTCAACATTTATAAATTTTCACAATTGTTAATCTGCTTCCTCGTAGCTCAGTTTCCCAGTGCAGGAAAAAGCCAGAGGAAGCAGAGCTGTTCTTGTCTCTCTCAGGCGGGTGCTTCCTGTCCTGATAGAGGCCAAGTAGAGATATCCCTGAAAGGAGCTGTTGGAAGAGGGGAGGAAGAGATGGGTGTTTTGGCCCCTTTTCAATGACTCATAATCTTATCTGGCCTGAGTTTGGTATGCATCCACTGGTTAGAGCTGAGAAAAGTTTCAGAGAGTGCACTTCCCCTCTCTAGTACAAATAGTAAATAATTGGCAGGCCTCAGATAGCAGCACTTCACTGGACTCTCATGTAAAAACACCTTTACATCCTGAATTTTATCCTGCTTTCTCACCACACACACTACAGACACTTATTTAAACCAGTGATGGTTTGACTCCTGATCTGAAAAGATTTGGACTGAAAGATTTAATGGGGATTTGTTTGGTTTTTGCAACATTCCAGACAGTGTTTTGAAGGAGCTACTTTCAGCACTTTAATGAGCATGAACTTAATTAGTGGGTCCTGGTGGGAACACTTTGTGAGCTCACATCAGAAAAGACTGCAGTCATGAAGGATAAGCTCAAGGCACACTCACTCTATGGCAGCATGTTGTTTTATGGAAGTGAGAGTCTGTAATTTTCGACAGTCTTCATTTGCTTTAAAGTTTAGGCTTCTTCATATAAACAATAATATTATTAAAAAGTTAATCACCTGTTAACAAAGATAACCAATTTTGGGATGCTAACTTTAAATCTGAACTCTAATCTGAGTAATCATATAAAGTCAAGCTGCTTCCCCATCTATCAAGTTTGTCTCTCCCTGCATGTTCATATTTTGCTTGTTTATGACACAACAGTAGCTATAGAGGCACAGTCTTTGGAACAACACAATCAGAGGTTTGTGTTTGTGGTGCAACTAATGTTAACATTCAGCTCCTCTTCCTCCTCATCCTGTCAGCAGGTTACTGAAATATACACGAATAAATAATGAGCTCAGGAGAAGATGGTTCGTGACTGTCATCGGTAGCTAGAATAGTTTAGCTTATTCTTGTCAAGGAAACATGGCTGGCAATTAGATGGTCAGATAGTGTCACCTACAAATGCAGGACACAGAGACTCATGTCTCTGAAGTCACAGACACATGTGCTCATGGAAAATTACCCACATTTTAATCTAAAGCTTTGTGCTTAAGCTTATTCCGAGTTATTCCAGGGTATTATAGCAGCTCTTTGATTAGGGAAGGCTAATTATCAGGCTGTACTTAGTCATAGAGAGACACTGGAGGGCCTTTGTCTGATGTCTAATAAGTCTGATCTGCAGGAAGTGCAGTGAAAACTTTGTATGAGCCAAGGATGTTTTCACACTGTCTCTCTGATAAAACACGTGTGTGTGTGTGTGTGTGTGTGTGTGTATATATGTATATATTTTATATATATACTTAGTAATGGAAAACAAATCAAAAATATCCTTCAAAAATTACTTCTAAAACATTCAGGGTTAGGGTTAGAATGAGGCTGTTTAACAGAAGCATATTGCCACATTGTGTCTTAACTACTTCGACCTGTCCTCATTTAAAGTCAGTCCTTCAAAAAAGGCAGGCTGAGGATAAAAGGGACACATCTTTCAGTGGGATATATCTTTCGAGAACTGTAAAATGACACTCTCTTCCTGTGTTGTGGATGGATCAGTACATTTTTTTCAGTAAAGAGGATTCAGCGAAAACTCCAAATTATGGAGTTATTATGTTAATAAATAAAGTTTTAGGAGAATATTTATGTTTAAAAGCTCTCAGGTACAGACAATTGCGCTGGAAGCTTTAAGTATGGAAAAAATGTTTTAGTTAAGCTCCAAATAAGCATGCCTGTTTCTCTGTCAGTCTGCATGTCTCCTGGTCTGCGACCTAGGTTTAAACTCACGTATGTGCAAATATCTATCCACAATTTTTTTGCATGAGTCAATTTGAGTTTATGTCCACATCTGTGCATACAGCAAAGTCTGTTTTTTTACTCTCTTTCCAAGGAAGTAACAAGCACAGGGTGCCCCATGAGGTCGGTGCACACCTCCCACACGCCTTCAGGCTCCAGAGGCCCTTGGAGTGTTTGGTCTGAGGCAACTCCTCGGCTGATTTACTTCCTGCCAGGGACCACAGCAGTCTGTGGAGGACAGCATCTCCAGGGTTAGCCGGAAGGCAGAAAGAAGATGGAAGATAAACTGAGATTTTTGTTTAATTTATAGACATAACAACTGTTAATTTTACATTTCATCCCCTCTTCAAACAGAAGCTGTCCGTCTGAGCGACTCCACTACTGTATAAACTTTATGTAGGAATACTGCAAGACAAAGCATGATTTATGTTTGAGATTTAAAAGCCTGATTTTTCTTACACAGCTGTAGCAAACCAAAAAACTTCAGCTTCATTTGTTACATAATTTAAAAATAAGTTGTACAGCAGGCATAACCTATTATTTTGCTGCAGAGCTGAGAATAATTGGCTGGCTCCAAGATAATTACAGCCCTTATTTAAACTTGACTTTGAATGTTCTTTCCACTCAGAGCTAAATATATAACACAGCAAAGAGGCTCCAATGAAGCCTCTATTTTGAATTCTGTTTTGTGTCTCACATGTCTCAGTATCGTGGAGGAGAATAAGTAATTTCTGTTGTTTTTATTGCTTAAGGAGTAAGTATATTAGACACAAAGATGCAAACTGAGTTTCAGTTCAGTGAGCCTGTCTTGTTTTATAGTAATTGTTGAATACTTTGAATGGGGTAGCTCATGCACCTACACACCTAATTATGTGCATGTATGAAAGGTGCAATATAAGAAAGACTACAGTAAGTTAAGTCACTATTCTCACATTAAATGCTAAAACATATTGATAATGCTATAGATATACTATATGCTCTAGATATAATTAGACTCTTAGATTTTCATTTTAATTATTATTGCATCATTGTGTCACAGACCATAAATCTGGGTCTGTGGTCTGTGTTTTGGGATTATTCTTACACCCAGAGCATCAAGTTCATTTTGTCAGTGTTACATGGTATTTCAGAAACATATACAATGTGTTTTTTTGGCATCAGTGATGCGACATACTGGTTGTGACAATAGTGTAATGAGTCTTACTCTCAGCTCACCACAGACCGGATGCTTGTAAGAACCCTGTAGTGACACATTTAAATATTGTGTAAGGCATCATTTTTCAAAGTGTATGTGTGTGTGTACATGTGTGTGTTTTAAATTAATCAAACCTCATTATTTTTCTTAAAGGGGACTTATTATGCCTTCCTTTACTTTCTGGCAAACATACACTCACTGGTCACTTTATTAGATACACCATGCCAGAACTGGGTTGGACCCCCTTTTGCCTTCAGAACTACTTTAGTCCTTCATATGATAGATTCTACAAGGTACAGGAAACATTCCTTAGCAATTCTTGTCCATATTGACATGACAGCATATTGACAGTTGCTGCATATTTGTCATCTTCTGTTGTTCAGTTGAAGTGAGATCTGGTAACTGCCCAGCCCATTTAGTGTATAGTGAACTCAAAGTCATGTTCAAGAGACCATCTTGGTATGAGCTTTGTGACATAGTGCGCTGACCTGCTGGAAGCAGTCTAAAACATCCCTTTATGACCACAGGTATGGTCAGCAACAATACTCAGGTAGGCTGTGACTTTTAACCAGTGCCCATTTGGTATTCAGGGGCCCAACATGCATGGAAAAAATAAGTCCCCACCCTATTACACCACCAGCAGCAGCCTTAACCATTACTACAAGGCAGGATAGATCCATGCTTTCATATTGTTTACAACAAATTCTGATCCTATCACCCCACTGTCACAGTAGAAATTGAGACTTATTGGACCAGACAGTGTTTTTCTTCTGTTGTCTAATTTTGGTGTGCCTACATCACCTTTCTTCCCCACTCATGCTCTGTTTGAATTTCAGCAAGCTTTTTTGACAATGTCTACATATCTAAATGCATTGAGTTACTGGCATGTGATTAGCTGATTAGACATTTGTGTTAAGGAGCAGTTGACGTATCCCCATAGCTTAGTAGTTTACACATTCACCTCACAAGCGAAAGGTCCCTGGTTTGATGCAAAGGTCCCTGGGTCAATTCCAGGTGGGGACACAAGCCCTTCTTGCCATGAAGGGCTGCATCAAGGAGGGCATCTGGCGTAAAACCTCTGCCAAATTACCAATGTGGATTAATTCAATGTGGTGACCCCTTGGGGATAATACAAAAAAGCCTACCCCAGGTGCACACAGCACTGACTGTAAGTGCAAATGCCACACCCATGTGCTGTTCAAACCTACTACTCTATGAGGGGCAGCCAATCAGAAGAAAGCTGGCTTAAAGGAGGTGGCCTTAAAGGGAGAGGTTTAAGAGAGTGAATGGGCTGACATCCTGCACCAAGGCCCAGTGTATAGTAATAAGTTTAAGTTTTAATGATATGTTTTTTTAACCTTGAATTGTGCACAGAATTGCACCAGAAAGAGTAGAGTTGAAAATGAAAATAAAAGGTCCCAGTTGATGTAACCAAGTAGTTTTGTGCCTAAACTGTCAAAAAGTGAGTGAAAACAAAACAACATGAAAAATGCATATTTCTGGGAGGGGACACATACCACAGTCTCTTGGTTGATACATACACATACATTTTATATACTGTACATTCTAAAATTATTTTTAAAAAAGGAAACATTTGTATTAAATGCTTGAAAAGCTCTAATGAAGCTGTTAAACGTGCTGATCGTTCTGCACCGGATCAGAGTTCACTGTTTTGTTGTGATGTCAAAGTGTGATTTGCATTAACCCTTGAGAAAAGTAACAACCGAATTTGTGCCTAAATTAGACAGCATTTTATTATTCATTTAGCTTGGTTTTCACCATGTAGCCTCAAGGCCATTATTGTGCTGTAGTTATTGAGTTTAGCACAGAACTGTGCAGGGTTCTCTCCCTGAAGCACTACGTTTGGCCCCTAACATATTCATCTGCACAGCCAACCTGCTTGTAATGTATGGAAAATGGGACATTGAGCTTAACTTTATTTTCCTGAAGTCGATCATTAAGAGGCTTGTGTGAGCAGTGATCCAGAGCTTTGCTGTTGTTAGGAATTAATGTGGCTGCTGCCTCCAGCAGATCAGGTAGTCTGGCTGATTTCATCAGGTTTCCTAAATCCATGTGTGAATGGAACAAAAGGCACTCACACAAAGCACATACTCTGCCCTGAATGACTCAGTCACTGTCATCCAGCTCTGCTATGCACACATGCATACACACTCACTGATACACACAAATGGGAAAACAGGACTTGTTCAGTTCTTGACTGTGGCTGATGTGTGCACTGCATCCTTCATTACACATGTGTTTTTCTGTCATCTTTTTGTACCTAGAGAGCAATGCTTTCTTAACCCTGTGGCGACTGATTTATACCTCCTACATAAGAAGTGCCCCAATTTCGTGGCAAGCCTTCTGAGCTCCTTGGCGGACAACATCTGAAATCTTTATCAGAAGAACGGGGAGCCTCAGGTCCCTCCGTGAGCTAAACCTTCAATATCTCCCAAGGGTGAAGCTGAAGCAGGAAATCGGGGAAAGAGAAAACTCCTCCAGCTATCAACTGTTACTTAAGATTAATAGATTGCTACATGAAGTCTCTTCTACAGGAAACCTGGAATACTTCTCGGCCTAATGCCAGAAACTCCTATTTAAAAGACAATACAGATATTACATTGCAGGAAACTGGTAATGTATTTGTTCATGAGACCACTTAGGATTCACAAATGCAGTCAGAACAAAAAAAATGCAGGCAAAAGAATGGTGAATGAATGTACAATGAATATTAGATGTGAGGCTTGAAACAGGGCATATTAGAAGCCAGTTTCCTTCTGTGTCAGTTGAGTGCCATTGGCGCAGAATGTGAGCAGAGTTGGCTTTGAACCAGTGGCTGGAGATCGAGTCAAAGTAGCGTGAAGTGCTCCATCACACCACAGCTGTCGTTTTCACAGCCTCCCCCCAAACATCAGACAGGAATTTGACTGTTTGTGTGGGTTTCAGTGAATGGGATTATGGGTGAAAGCAGTCGAAAAGTATGTTCCCACATCTTAATATTACCCCGTATGTATATTCACCACACTAATAATTACTAACACGACTTTTATTCAGTCATAGGATGTGCTCGCCAGTAACTCCCCCGGTCTCTGTCTAAATTGATCCTTGAGTCCTGGAGACTAAACACACCCTGTCATCATCAAGGAGGTGGATTGGCTTGCTCCACCTATTACTAACAGCGGGCTGTGGTTGCACTTGAACCACTCAACATAACAATGTTGAGGAGTGATGCAATGATGACTCGTTATTGCTGCTTTAGATTACATTGGGCTCTGAAACAGAAAATACCTGTGACTGAGTCAATTGAATAAAATCTCTCCATTTCCCAGAAGTCTTTGTACCAGTTCAGGAAGTGATTAATAACTTAAGCAGCTGGATGACTCTCGGGAGTTTGGTGCAGTTAATAAGAACGAATGCTATATTATGGTTGTATTTATATTGTAGTGAAAGATGACAGGCCGTTGCCTGGGGATTTGCGTTTTGTTTCCACAGCATGAGCCAAGTGTGTGTGGGTCTGCCAGACCAAACCATGATCCAGCAGTGTACACTGCGATGTGTTAGCCAGCAGCTTTGGCTGCAGTGTTCACAGCTGCACTGACTAGAGACACTTCTCGTTTCTAGTGTGAAGAGTGAGAACAGGATATTGTTGAAGAAAAAGTGTATTCTTTCAGCAAGCTAGAGGTATATTGCTCTGCGTAAGCTTAAACATTAACTTATCTTGATAAAGTAAACAAAAGCATCCTGGCAACCTGATGGCAACTGCTCATTAACGCAAATATCAAATTAGCCTATCACATGGCAGCAACTCAATGCTTTCAGGCATGTAGACATGATCAAGGTGACCTGCTGAAGTTTAAAATGAGCATCAAAATGGTGAAGAAAAGTGATTTGTGTGACATGGTTGTTGGTATCAGACGGGCTGGTCTGAGTATTTCAGAAACTGCCTATCTGCTGCAATTTTCTTGCACAACCATCTCTAGGGTTTAGAGAGAATGGTCTGAAAAAGGGAAACTACCCAGTGAGCCAGAGTTCTACGGATGAAAATGCCTTGTATATGCCAGAGGTCAGAGGAAAATGGCCAGACTGGTTTAAGCTGATACGAAGGTGACGACTCAAATAACCACTCGTTACAACCAAAGCATGCAGAAGAGCATCTCTAAACTCACAATACCTTAAACCTTGAAGTGGATGGGCTACAGCAGCAGAAGACCAGACAAGGTGCCTCTCCTGTCATCTAAGAACAGGAAACTGAGGTTACAATTTGCACAGACTCACCAAAACTTGAAAAAGCATTGTCTGGTCTGATGAGTCTCAATTTCTGCTGCATCATTTGGATGGAACATGAAAACAAGGATCCATCCCACCTTGTAACAATGGTTCAGGCTGCTGGTGGTGGTAATGCAATGGTGTGGAGGATATTTTTTGTGTCCCACAGTACTAACATGTACCTTTCGGCTGCTCCCTTGTATTCTCCACCAAGGGGTTACCACAGCAGATTAATCTGCATTGGTAATTTGGCAGAGGTTTTACACCAGATGCCTTTCCTGACACAATCCTCCATGATGAGAGGGGCTTGTGTCCCCACCTGGGATTAAACGAGGGACCTTTTCCCTTGTAAGGCAAATGCACAAACCACTATGCTACCAGGGACAACTAAATTAACATAATTTAAACACCACAGCCCACTTGAATATTGTTGCTCCCCATGTTAGCCCTTTATGACCAAAGTGTACCCATCTTGGGTACATCATGGTTGTGCAGCCAAACAATCTGCAGCAACTGCTTGATGCTGCCAAGTCAATATGGAGCTAAATCTCTGAGGAATGTTTCCAGCACCTTGCTGAATCTATGACACAAAGAATTAAGGCAGTTCTGAAGGCAAAAGAGGCCCAACCCAGTACTAGCAAGGTGTACCTAATTAAGTAGTCCTGATTGTACATTTATATAGGGTAAAACTCCAGCAACACTTAAGCACATCTTGTTTGGTTGTAGGACCAGCCTCACTCAAGGCCGATACACCTAGAGATACAATCAGGTCCTCAGGTGTCTAGCGGGGGGAAAAAAACAAGTGCAAGAGGGTATCCATCAATGCTCAGCCCACCAACGACCAGGATATGCACCGACATCCATCATCATTTGTTCGGGAGGCGGACAAGCTGAGGCCTAGCCCCTCAAATCATGATCTGGGCCCACTCAATGTAGCCAGGGACTGGCAGATGTGGATCGACTTAGACCAGAGACTCACTTTCCCTCCGGAGATCGCAATGACCACCTTGCGTCCAGACCTCGTCCTCTGGTTTACTTCCTGCCAGCTCGCCTACATCATTGAGCTGGCAGTTCCCTGGGAGGATGCCATCGAGGAAGCATACCAACGTAAGAAGTTGCGGTACTCAAACTTAGCAGCTGAGGCAGAAGACAGAGGCTGGAGGATTAAGGTGCTCAAGGTGGAGGTGGGGTGTAGAGGCTTTGTAGCCAGTTTAACCACAAAGCTCCTTAGGGAGGTTGGAATTAGGGGACAGGCTCACAGACAGGCCATTAAGGAGCTGGCTAACACTACCGCAAGGTGGAGCCAGTGGCTGTGGACGAAGAGGAGTGACACCATCTGGGCTGCTAAGGCAAATGGCTAACTGCGGGACACACACCCAGACTTGATCAACCTGTGGTGGGCCTGCCACAGCAGAGGGTGTATTGTAATAAATGGCTGAAATACCCTGTGATGCTGAGGTACACAGCTGACGATGTGTACTGGTGGGAAAGCCTTATAGCAGCCATTCTCAAGAGCTCCCCGTGTGAAGTGGTGCAAACACTAGGGATTGTGACAGCTAGTCCTTTCAACAAATTTTGCATAGCACCAGTTTACAGCAACAGTCAGATTAAAGTCCTTTATACTGATAGGTAAACCCCCAATTAGGACATTTTTTAACCTTAGGATTAATTCAAATCTATCTATCTATCTATCTATCTATCTATCTATCTATCTATCTATCTATCTATCTATCACACAAATCTCATTAGATAAAACAAAAATATGAATGGCAAAATAACACAAGGGTTAAAAAATAAAACTATTTTGATCACCTGGCTGAACTGGTCCTTTAAGTGGCTTGTTAAAGGCTCATATAATGCCACCATAGAAGTCAAAAGTTGCTGACTTTTCTTGCTTCTGCTTTTAGAAGCTAGAGCAACTTGTAATTTTATTCTAGATACCATCCATAGTAGGGAAACATCTGGAATCTGCTACAGGTTAACAAGCTTGATGTCACTACCACAATAAACCTTTTTGTTGCTGTGTTTATATCACTGTGAACTTTGGATTCAGTCTGAATACAGACGTAATTGAATTACCTCAGCAGGCAGGGGCAATCGATAGTGTGACCTCCATGATGAATAAATCATTTACAGTAATAATGTTTTGGTTTTTTTTGTTTTTTTGCCTTGTCCAGCCATACTTCACCCTTCCTGTAGGCCAGTGTGATCAGCTAAGAGAACATAACTGACTTTTAAAGTATACCATTGTGGTAGAAGTGACCCACAAAGGGAAATTCTGTGTCCTTTCCAAGAGCAGTCAAAAGGAAAGTGAGAAAAAGGTGCTACTTTTTTGAGGGGGAGTTACTGATTGTGGTAGATTAAACTGGGTGTGAGTCATGAGGCTGAACTAAACAAAAATCAGTGTAATTTTTCCTGAGAAGGATATCCTCTCTGACACGAAATCTTTCTTCTGCCATCTCAAACTCTCATCAGGACTGCCTGCTTGTCTTTCTCCCTGAATTTTTTTTTCTCTCCCTTCATAACTTTATATGGAGCTTCCTGTAGGTGATGACATCATGAAGTGGCTTGCAGGCAGAGAGAGGAGGGAGGGCTGAAGTGGGAGGAGAGAAGTTTTGGGTGAAGTCAATTTTTCACAGTGAATGTGTCTCTTTTGTGGAACTTGGAAAGACTTTCAGTGACAGATTGAGAGCACTCAAGCAGAAACACATGCAAGCACTATGAACTTTAATTATATTTATGCTTCTTTCAAGTCTTCATTTTTAGATTCATCTTTATGTATGAGCATTTCCTGCACCACCTAGCTTGTGAAAGAGATCTGTTAATTCAAACACTGATGCGTAGATTATTCCTTCAGAGATGGTGTCTCTCAATCTCACACTGCAAAGCTCACACTTTCTCCTGCTGGTCACAACTGGTCCAGAGGAATCCCAAAAATGTGCCTGAAATTATAAAGGGGGATTAGCAAGAGCCTGGCCCATGTAAGGGGCCAAATACTGTATGTCATGATAAGCATTTTGGGCCTCTTCATATACTGAGGGCAAGCTATAAAGGATTCCCAATAGAAAGCAAAAGAACAGTCTGTTCTCTGCACACACACATAAACACACACACCACTGCTTTCTTCCACATATTGACTCAACACACAAATAGTTTGTCGCTATTGTATCACTGTGTTTGGTTAGTGTGCATGTCAGTGTTGGGTTTGTTTAGCCCAGTTAGGTTAGGCCACAAAGTTAATGCAACTCCACTTAAAGTCTAAATAGACTAAGCGGGTAATGGAAGGTGTGAGGGACTGCATGTTCCAGATTACTCATGTATTTCCATAACAAGAAAAACATGGGTGTACTAAACCTGTTGCCTTTCCTCAGTGACTCCATGTGAAGCGAGCACTTTATCTCAGGTAAATAGAGAACAGGTCCTGCTCAAAGAAAATGCCCAGGGTGATCTGATAAATGAGCAGCTAAACGATATGAGCTCCATTCAGTTGGCAGCAGAATATTGTAGTGATAAGAGGCTTTGCAGCTGTGTTTCATTCCCTGCTGTTTGCTTTATGTGCCTCAAAGCCATCCCTGTTACTACCTCTGTCTTGCTGCAAATCTGCACAGCAGTCTAACAAGCAACACGGACAACACATTTAATTATAGCGCAGGTCATAGAATGGAAAGTTTCAAAAAGCTGAACTTGCAGGATCACATTTCACTCTGATTCTGGAAAGTTTGCAGTTTTACTTTTAGCCATTCTTGTTTTTGTTTTTGTGAACATCCTGGAAGAATGTTGCATTAATTTGAACTGAACTTTAACTGGATTTATTCACATGCCTAACTGTTTAGGGGTTTACTGTGTACTGCATATCACAGTGGTACAGTTTTTCAGCTGATTGCATCCTTGAGGTTTAACCTGCCCTGTCCCTTTGAGAGCAGAGATAAATGAAGCCCTGCAAACTTGGATTACATCACATAAGTTAACTTGTGCTCAGTCTTTTGATTATATATGCAAGAGGGACCATATGCACTGAGTTTTCTGTGCTGTATGTGCACTGCAGAGGCTGGTGAAAAAGAAGTCTGCGCCTTTAAGCGCAAGTGCGCTGGGCGGAGCCAGTGGAGCTTATAAAATATGCTCACTACAATAGACTAGTAGATTTATCCAGAAGTGTCACAGTAAGGCCGGAATGTTGCCAACTAACTGGCTGTTCTGTTCCCGATGCAGCTGAAATCTGAAAATCGCAGGCTCCAGTCAAACCCTGGGAGAAAGTGAGGCGCTGCGTTTTTTTCCAAAGAGGACTTTAGGGGTCAGTGAGCGGAAAGAGCTGCAAAGTTATTTAGGTGAGTAGAAATGTCTGTTTTGCCAAGTCTTCTCTGTCTGTTGTTTTGTATGTTGGTGCCAGCAGGACAGACACCAGTGCTTGATGCAGCTTCAGATCTTTATAGGATTGTTTTCTTTTGGTTTTTTTATTACTGCGTTGTACAGTTAGTTTTTCAATATCCTGACTGACAGAGCCAGACACTAACAGGAGCAGCTTTTGCTTTTTAACAGCTTCCAATATAATAATCCAGAAAATGGGGGGAACTTTTGAATATACATGTCTGTACTGATGACTATAAAATATATATTTTTTAATGTCTTATATAACTATTGCCTCATTGCACGCCTATAACCTGGTTTACTTCTTAGATTGCAATATTAATGTGTATTTTTTTCTACTTAAACAAAAGGAAAATGTCTCATCATTGCCAAATAGCTGACTTGTGTGTTGTGGCGTGAGTCACCTGCCTGCTGGAGGGGTTTTAACCATTATTATCTCAATCCGGTAAAGTGAGGGGGTGTGCGCCTGTTTGCTTGCCGCACAGGTAGAGCGGGTATGGTTGCTCAGAAACCGCTGCAGGGGTGTCACGAGCGGGGTGTGAACTCCTCCTGTCAAGGTCTGACTGTGACTACAACAAGCTCGAATTAAAAGAAAGCTGATGTTGTTTTTACATCCCTGGAAACCTCTCAGGACCTCCTCTTATCCTGAACCCACCGCCCCTGAGCTGTGTTCACACTCACACTGGGTCTCTCCTCCTGTTGGATAAACAGAGGGGTCCCATTTGACCATAAAAGACCCCCATTCCCTGGTCAGATTTGTGTGAATTGACTGACTTAAAGATCTGCATGACTACATCATTTGTTTAATCCTGTTGCCTGTAAATGCTCATATGGATAACTGCCAGGATGAACTGTCTTTGCACCTGTTGCAAGAGGAAGCACAGGCCCCTGGGGGTTCATTATCAAGGATCATGTTGCTTCCCGTCTCTGCCGAACCGAATCGATGGCCCTGGGCAGGGGGATCGCATGCCTTGTTGGGCAGTTTGGCTCAGACTGATAGCCCAGGCTTCCTGTTGTTTCAGAGCTTTGTTTCTCACCAGCTGTCAGGGCAGCACATAAATATGGCTCATAAGAGACCAGGAACGAGGGTGCTGTGTTCTTTTCAGTCATCACTCCTACATTATAAGGAGGACAGTGTGTGTGTGTCTAACTGTGTGTGCACCTTCTCAGTGGGCTCCAGAGGAGATGACAAGTAGGATGATGGATGCACCTATTTGTGTGAATCCTGGAAACCAGGCTGAAGATTTGCTGCAATCATGCAATAAGGTTGTGTCAAAGTAAACACCAGCATGCAGCAAAGCCACCTAAACTTACCCATGATACACCTGCTTTTAAAGTATAAAGACTCCTCTGAACATTTTGTGACTTTCTAGGCTTTTTCTTCTTCAGTTTGAGGCAAAAAAAAAAATTAGATTTTGCATTTAGTGTCTGTCTGAACCCAGAAATATCAGTTTGCCACCTGGTTCCTGCCTTGAATAATGTACATATTATGTACATATCCTTGACACATACTGGACATGACGGGAACATTCAGGTCATTTGACGTAGGGAGTTCTTGCAACATCAGGTATAACTCTGGTAACAGGAGGAGCCCCTTATTTTCTTGTTAATGACGAGCAGGATTGCAACACTGGAGCACAGTGCAGTCAAGTTTTAAAATAAATTAAACTTATCAAGCGACACAGTCTGAAGAAAATGAAATTTGAAAGTTGGTTATGGAGTTCACACCCATGATTGCAATGTTGGAAGTTAGGCTCATGTAGACTGTAGGCTACAGGTGAAATGTAAAGCTCAGTCATTAGCTGTAGGAAAATGTAACGTGTTGTGTTTTTCATATGTGTTTCCAATTGAAACATCTATACCTTTGTAATAACACAATAAATAAATTTGAAACTCAGTTGATTTTTTTCATAGCAGCTATTTTGACATGAAACAATTGGTGTAAGAAAGTGTTAACAGTTACTTAAATGAAGGTCCAGCTCTATTAAGGTGCAAGATTTTAATAACTTGTTTAGCAACACCTATGTTTACCTTCAACTTCATGCCAAATGGCTTCTGTGAAAAAAAATATGCATAAATTGGGTCTTATAACCCACAACTTGCATGTTTACACCCCATTTACTTAAGGTTAGAATCTCTGCAAATGCAAACATGACCAGGAGTGACGGCTCTTTTTTTAACCAGTCTAGTCTATTGCACTCATTCTTTTATTGTAGAATATTGTAAACAGAACATTTTAAAGACCAGGTGTGTTGGGACACAAGTGTCCTAAAAGACAACTCTATTAAATTGCTAAATGTTTGGCCTGGTAAACAGTAAAGGATGCTTGCTCTACTTTCAGAGTCAGTCATGTTTTTTTTTCTTTTTTGTTTTTTTATATAGGTACACCAGAAGCAGGGGAAGCCAGCCGGGCGATCTGAGTGTTTCCTGGCTTTGATGCGACCCGAGGGTGCCTGGAGCATGTCCACAGTGGGCCTGACTGCCCAGGAGATCTCTTTTCCCATAGAAAACCCCTTTCTCCGGGGCAGCTACTGTCACAGCATGCCTGGATCCAAACCTTCCTGGAGTGATCGCCCTGTGCTGGACAAGTGAGTGTTGTGGTGCCAGGTTTAGCGGTTCATTAGGGGAAGACTCTCAGAGGGGGATGTTTTTTCAGATGTGCATGACATGTTGAAGATGTATCGTTCAGGTTGGTCCTGAATTTTGAAATATCACTTGGCTTATTTGAAGGTCCACTATTCTAAAATGTCATTTTTCTTCTTAGCAGCTTCTACTTCAGTATGGACACTCCAAACACAGATCACAGCTATCGTGCCCAGCAAAAAGGGCCACCTACAAGCTCTGAGAGTAAGTTCAATATCCTTTGTCTAGTGTGACCCTCCTGAAATATATGAATGCTGCATTGCATAAATGTGTTTCTGAATTATCTACGTCTTCACATACTGGATATAGTGTTGTAGTCACAATTGTCTCAATTATCTCACAAGTATCTCAATTGCAGTGCATAATTTACACATGACATTTTCAGTTGTATTTTTTCAAGGATGCATTAAAATTCTGGGATTAGATTTTTATTGTTATGAACTAACTTTAATTATATAATAATCTGGTATTTATGTATTGGCTGTTTTTACAATCTATTTTGGCAGGTCATAAAAACAGTCACAACTCAACGAAATTACCTCCAAAGAAATCTCGGCCCGCCAATCTCTCTCTGCACTTCAGTGCTGAACCTACCACACCAAGTCCTGCTGACGACGACCAGGTGGTCCCCTCATTCAAGAAGCTCTCATTTAAGGAGTACATCAGCCCGCCACAGACACCAAGCAGATGTTCGAAGCCTTTGCCCCCTATTCCTCTACAGACAGATGTCTCTCCCGAGCAGGCTATGGACAGTGAGGTAGAATTTTTTACAAGTACGGACGACAGCCGCCGCCTGGTGTCTGATCACTGTTCCAAATCATCTTCTTTTCGATATGGTGCCCCAAGCCGAAGGAGCTTCAGGGACTGTGGGCAGATTAACTATGCTTACTATGACGGTCCATTAGGACCACAAAGACCACGTCAGCCTCAACATCATCAGACAAATCCTCCACAGGAAGTGCGGGAACAGTATGAGCCACAGCAACAGGAACAACCTGAGCCAGTGGTCTGTCAGAGACAGCAGGACAAGGCTCTGAGGAAGCTGCGACGCTCTCACTCTGGCCCAGCTGGATCTTTACACAAGCCCCCACTGCTGCGACTCACATGCCACAAACGTCACACCAACAGTACAGATAAACAAGAGGTTCCCCCTCCTATTCCTCCACGTACACTTAAGACAGGAGACTGCCGCCGCTGGTCAGCAGAGGTCTCATCTGGGGCTTATAGTGATGAGGACAAACCACCCAAAGTGCCCCCTAGAGACCCTTTGTCCAGAGGCAGTTCCCGCACTCCCAGTCCTAAGAGCCTCCCGACATACAATAATGGGGTGATGCCCCCAACCCAAAGCTTTGCACCAGATCCTAAGTATGTAAGTTTACAGAGACAGAACAGTGAAGGCTCCCCATGCATCGTTCCTGTCATGGAGAACGGCAAGCAGGCCAGCGGCACACATTACTACCTTCTGCCTCAGCGGTCTGCTTTTGCAGACTCACCTTGTGACTGCCACACCAGAAAGAAAGCCCAGGTGGATTTTGTTTGATAAGTTTTTGTGGTAGTAGTAGAGGACTCTGCTGTACATGAACAAAACCACTTGTCAAAATGGTGAAATTGTTTGCTAACAACCTTTAAACTGCTGCTTTTCCTGTTTTTTTACCCCTTATGTATTTTGAACACACAGGGTATTTGCGCACTGTATACAGTTACTGGTAATGTTAAAATAGCTGTCACAACCGAGATACTTTCTGTGAAAACCGTATCTGACTAAAGATTGTGGGCAAAGTTCAACAGTGTAGAGCTTATTTTTTTTAATACTTTTTTAAAGAATAATAATGTCATTCAATATTGTGCTGTTTTTGGTGATGATGTGGTACAAGCAGAAGGTACAAGCAGGTCTTGAACCTCATGTGCTCAGTGTTTTGTGTCTGAAATGGTGCAGATGTTTTGTGAGATGCACTGGGGCTTTTTGTTGCTGCTTTTGCATCTCACGAGGGACAAAAAGGTCAGTAATGTAACCATGGATCGTTTAATATATGAAGTCAGAATACAAGCCCAATTTTAAACAAAATGAAGGATTCTAGCACATCTCAGTTCTGTCTGAAATTATACAGTATATCAACACTGATATGGGTTTCCTGCCTTGATATAGTTTCAGTCCTGCTCAGGCTGTGTATATCAATGTAAATTTATGTTTTTCCCATATGGCACATTGTCATGGTACATTTTGTACTAAGAGGTGGGTTCATTACTGGTAGCTAATCATGTTTCTTTTGGAATGTTTAGTGCAGCTCGTGTGGTGTAGTTGTCTGAGTGTATTTGTGTGTGTATGTGCGTGATGTATTTGTGCATATGTGCATGTAAACAGCAGTTGGAAAAGTTTTCTGGTGATGCTATAAATAATGACTTTCTACAGTTAGTAGAGAATTGTCAACAATACTTGTCACTGTGCAACGCTCGTATGTAGTGCCTACTTTTTAGTACAGCCCTCTGAGAAGTGCACACGTTTGATTTATTTCTATCGGTCTCCAGATCTGCTTTATTGCACAGAAATTTGTCTTTTGAACATTAGTGAATGTATGCTATTCTTCCAGCTGAAGTTCTGTCAGACAGAGGAGCTTATTTTTGGTCAAGCTGTGAGACATTGCTCGAAACAAATTTGCCTCAAGTACTACCTCACTTTGATATTAAACCTATATTTCACAAATGCCCTGTTTAAATTTTGTTCAAAGGTAAAATCTGAAATTCTAATCCACAAAAGATGAGGTAACAGCTCCATATGTGAAGCAGCATATTTATTTGAATTTGAATTAAAAGTAATACAAAGTCATTTTTCACCGGATATCCTTGTATGGAGATTTCAGATAAAACAGATCTCAGATCAGGGATGTTAGACTAACCTGTTAATACAAACGCATTATAAAGACAGTACGGGGTTTACCTACCTGACAGACTTTCCTGTTCTGCACATGCATTCCTGTCTTACATGATTGCAGTGGGTGTGGTCTGAAAGACTTTGGCTGCTGGCAGCCTAGAAAATATATGAATTTTATTGTTGTACATTATTCACAAGGCATCAAGATGATATAGAAAATGTAGCACATGTATTGAAGTAACCCTTGTTATCACATGGTATTCAGTTTGGGAAACAAATAACTGCTAAGGTCAATCGGTCATTGAAGTATCGCCTACTTTTCCTCTCCCTCCTGTTCACAAATCTTACCAACAAATGTTGCTTTTGACTTAAATGTTTGGAAAAATGTTTACATCATATGCTAAAACTATTTAATCTTAAGGTATGCATATGTCTTATTAGAAATATTAAAACTGAATGAAGACTAGTTTATTAAGAAATAACACTCTGCTGTGGTGAAGACATGCACTGGGAGAGTTCAGTATGCTGTGTACAGTATTTAACAACTCCATTTGTTATTATCAGTAGCTAAGTATATAGTTAAAAAGAAAGCAATAATAAAATGACTTATTTATGGCTTCGCTTGATTCTGTTTCTTGAATCTGCCAAGAGTGAACTCTCAACTCAGCTGTTTGGCCTGTTTTATCACCCACACACCCACATGCTGTACCTTATTGTGACTGGCCTCAATCCAGAAAAGAAGAGTGACAGGTGTACAGTATACTGCCTTCCTCTTCCTGGTTATAACAAAATTTCCTCATCCACGATTGCTTCATCGCTCCTTGGCAGCGGCCCTTGTGCCCACTGGTTTTAAAGCACTTTTAACAATGTTGTAAGTGTTTAATTCTTGATTTGAATCCATGTGGTAAGGCATGGAGCCAAAACCACAGTGAACCATCAGAGGTCAAACAATTACGAGGTAAGCTGAAATTCAGCTCTAGTTACAATGTGCAGAGACCTCAGAATTTGCTTTACTGATGATGCTGTTGCACACAGGGACTGATTTTGCATTTTTCTCTCAATGGAACAAAAGATGGCAGTTTGAGTTATCTAGGCCACCTGAAAACTTTTCTACATGGTTCTCTCTTAGGTGAGCTGCTAAGCGACAGCATGGGTGTCGACTGCAGCAACCAAAGAAAGACATGCTGCTCATTTTAATTGTCTGCTGGGGGCAAGAAATAAAAACAATACTGTATAAATTACCACTGACATTGGTTTGCAGTGAGATTAAACATAATTTATTGCTCTTCAGTGTCACTAAAAGTCACTGTTGCTTAAGCCAGAATGTAGACGGGACTTATGTAGACTCCACTTTCACAATCTTCATGACTTAACTTGTGAAACTTTTTTTTTATCAGACTTGGTCATAAAGGCACATGAGATATTTACAGTTCTTTATTAAATTTAGTCCCTTTGTGCTCCATGCTGATTCAGTACTCCAAGGTGCCTCCAAGGTCACAGTTGTACAGAAACCACTTTGTTTCCTGACAGCTCTATCTTCTTAAAATAACTTCTCTTTCAATCATGACTTTAGTTTGTTTTTTTTTTTCTTCAAGCGTTCATCATTACGTGTGACTTACTCGTCAAGTTCATTTCCTGTCTCAGTTAACCAGAGCCCTTGCTGGCACTGCTAAGGTAATGATAAGTGAAACAAACTAATTTGATCATGATAAAAAAAAATTATGTTAATTGTAATTATTGTCCCTTCGTTGCTATACAAACTCTAGTCTTCTGGTTACTCTGCAGTTCTTTGTATGGTAGAGACCATGTTTCTGTTTTCAGTCTCTGCAGTGTTCCATAGGTCTACATTATACAATATCAGCAGGGGCAGGAGGGGGCATGTTTAAGAAATATTAACACTTTTATTTAAAATAAGTGAAATGGTGCAGCAACAGTGGTCATACTGGAGTGCTCTAGATGCACTATCCACAATTCAATAAGCAAAGAAACAGTGGGAAATAAAAATTCTGCAACTAAGAGGAGTGTGATTTAAATTTGATTTGAATGTGAAAGCAGTGGATTACAAGATTCTGGAATTTAATGCTGCTGCCTAACATAAGTCGATACTCAGCAAGGGGTAGCTGAAAAATAAAATTATAACAGATCATTATATCTGGATAATGCTGAAGAATAAGAAGCTGAGATGGGTAAAAAAAAGAAAAGAAAAGAGTAAAATCGGTGAAAAAAATGATAATGTATTTTAAATGTAGAGTCAAAGTAAACATTATTTTACCTACTGTATAAAAACTCAATTTCAGCTGGAGCAATAATATGTGCAATCATATATTTTCAAGAGGAAAATATGCAGCTGGACTGACAAATCTGCAAATTAACTCCACTGCTTGCATCAACTTTTTATGTAACTGTAGCGTTTCTTATCATTTGCTGTGAGGTGATTTGTAAATATTTAACTCAGACTGAAGTGCTGCTGGTTAAATTTTATTCAGGTCACAGTACCTTTGTAGAAAATATAGAACATCAAGTCAAGGTAAAGAAATTGTTTAGTGTATCTTCACTATTAAGGCACTAGGGGGAGACAAAACCCAATCAATGGTTCAGATTAAATGAGACCAGTTAGTTCATTTGTGTTTCTATTTGTTCCAGCAGCAGATACCCGCGGAAGCATTTTGATGTCCATCAATAAAAAAGCGAAATAAAAATAAGATCTTGCAAAGACCAATATGATTACAATTCAGACGGTAATCAAAATACTCTTGGACTGCAGCTGTACAGATGAAGCTGCCACTACACCAGTACATCACTCATTTTCTTCATATATATATATATATATATATATATATATATAAAACATTAAAAATGAGCTCATCTGTGCCATCTAGTGACAGGTGACTGTGGTGACTTTTGAGGAATGACTACAAAACAATACAAACAAAAACTATCTGACACAGTAAAACTAAACCTGGCTACTGTGTAAGATTTTAATTGGACTGATATTTACAAATGCGTTGACCCCATGTATTTAAGCTAAACTAAAATTTATGTTCTGCTGTGATTAATGATAATTATCCCTTGTACTGCCAGTGCACAATAGAGATATGACACAGTGTATGAGCAGTGGTTAGCTGGCATAGCCCACAGCCTTTTGTTGAGTAATACCAAAAACAGTGTGACATCTTGAAATCAGTTCATTCTGAAGCCAGTTTTATCCTTGAGAATGTTTGTCACTAGATATAAAGAAACACTTTTACACTTTTATTTTTGTCCAGAATTCAAATGTGTTAGGGTTTCAGGGAAAGACAACAAGTTAAAAATTATTATTATTTTTTAGTCATTTTATGTTTAGGACAAGAGTACTATTTAGAAGCTTAAGGAAGGGTCAGAAAGGGAAAAAGAAATTCTGTTGACCTTGTGTGTTTCAGGGTAGTATTGCTTTCTGACATGGCAGTGAGGCATTTTGTCAGCAAAATTTAAGAAACACAAATTTTATTTCATATAAAACACATTAAGTTTGATTTGATATAAATACAATGATAAATATAACAACTTTCAAAGATTTTAAAATTCAAAATTCTTACTAAGCTTAAATTATAAGCGATTTAAAAAAAATAAAAACATGTTTGTGTAGTCTGCAGCCTCTGTTTAGGTGTAGGATTGGTCTTCAAAAGATCTGGATGTTCGCTTGTCACCTGAAGAAACACAAAAATAAATGAATAGATAAATGAACTACTGAACAAATACTCAGAAGTACACCCCACAATTCAATAGCTTGTAGAAGCATCTTTACCAACAATAACTTGACATAAGTCATCATTTTCTGTATGACTATGTATCAGTCATACAGAAATACATATGCCTGCATATGTACCAGTCTCTCATAGCTTTATAGATTAATTTTGGCCCACTCCCCTTTACAACGTTGCTTCAGTTCACTGAGATTCATGGGCATTCGATTATGCACAGATCTCTTAAGGTCCCAACACAACATTTAAATCGGGTTGAGGTCTGAACTTTGGTTGGGCCATTGCAGCACTTTGATTCTTTTTTTTTTAGTCATTCTCTTGTAGATTTTCTGCTGTGCTTGAAATCATTATCCTGTGGCATTGCCCATTTTCGGCCAGGCTTTAGCTGTCGCACAGATGTCCCAGTATACAGAGGAGTGCATGGACAACTCAATGATTGCAAGGTGCCCAGGTACAAAACAAGCCCAAATCATCACTCTTCCACCATCATGTTTGACATTTGTTGTGAGAAATTTGTGCTGATGTACTGTGTTTGTCAAATGTACTGTAGCACTGTCCATTATTTCCAAACATCCCCACTTTGGTCTCTGCTGTCTAAAGGATGGTGTTCCAGACGTTTTGTGGTTTGTTCAGATGCAACTTTGTAAACCTACCCAGGGCTGCCATGTTCTTTTTAGATAGAAGAGGCTTTCTCATGGCAACAATACCAAAGAAGCCATAAATTGTTGTTTTCTAATTGTACTGTCATGAACTTTAACTTTTAGTATGCTAACTGAGGCCTGTAGAGTGTGAGATGTAGCTCTTGGTCATGTTCTCTTAGCACTTCATGGTCTGACTTTGGGGTGAAGTTGCTGGGATGTGCACTCCTGGAAAGAATGTGACATTGTGTGTGTGTTAATACACCTGAATGCTCCAGATCAGCAAACTGCCAAAACTTCTGCTGTTGTAGAGGTGGTCACACTGACTGATGATCAGTTAATCAAGTGCATTTGATTAATGACACCTGACTGCTACATATCCTCTTAATTCTTATGGAGGCATAAGGGGTGTGCTGAGTTTTTCATAGGACTCCATAGAGTCCTTTAAATACTTTCTTTTTCACATGACTATATGCTAAGCAATTGCTTACTTTTAGAAAGAACAAAGAAAACAATTATACCTAAAATCTGACGTCATTTTCTAGATGGGTACGTTGATCTGTAAGTTCCTATCAGTCCAAAGTTGTGAATTCCTGGGGGAAAAGTCAAAATGTTTGAGACTGTGCTGAGAAATCATTTGAATAATTATCCTAATAGATCTTTGAATGTGAAAAGTAGTCTAGAACATACCTCGATCAGAGAAGTCAAAGAAATCTTCCTCAAAAGCAGACAGTCTTCTGCTATGAAAGTTGTCTTTCCTAAAAAAGAAGGATGCTTGAATTGATTTTCTTCAGTAATTAAACGTAAAAAACTAAATGTTGGCACAGTAAAATATAGGATTTTCCATGCTAAGCAATATAACCTACCAAATGCCCATATGTCTCTTTTTGACAATGACAATAATGACAATGACAATCAAGATCAAGAGTGCTGTTGCCAGAGAGCCAAACAGTGCTCCATAGAAACCTGGACCTCGACGGAACAGGTTACACTGTGCACCATAAAACTGCTCCAGGGGAGTTTCATAGCACCTGGGGAAAATTTTAAATTAGATTAATAAAATTAGTATTAAGAGAAAAAATATTGATGATATTTAAGCTCCTTGTATCTAGAGTTTCAAAAATATGTATCTGAATACCTGCAGGTTGGACCTGTGTTAATGTCATTGAGACATTCTCCATGTTGATGGCAGTAATCAGGGTTTGTTTTGCAAGGTCCAACACACTGCCATTGACCATTACTAATCTCAGCAGTGTAATTAGCATAGTCAAAGCAGTCAACAAAAGGCTTCAGTTCTGTGATGTCTGATCAGTTAAAAAATATGGTTTGAATATGGTGTAATATAAATATGTTTATATCTTTATATTATATCTTTGAAAACATTTAAGAATCACTGAATATACTTGCTTGTAATTGGAGGCGGTTGCAAGGTGAGACCATTTAACTGCACATCTTGATTACCAAAGGCCAGCGAAATTTTTTTGAGGTTACTTGTGTCATTTAAGATGCCAGTCAAGACCCCATCAAGCTGGGTGTTGATGAACTTGATCTGAGTTTCGTTGTTTTGATAGCTATATTCTGCCACACTCTCAGCAACAACACTACCTGGACTACAGTAAAAAACATAGAAAGGTTGTATGAAAAAAGTCCTACTTATTTCAAAAGTAACATAAACATGATAAATAGTTCTATCAGTAGTGCTGGAGGAAAACTCACCTTAATTTAATGACTTTCACTGTTTTATAGGAATATGGATCTGCTTCTTTGCAAAGAGCTCCAAGCTGAAAAAAGGGCACATAGTATTACGTAACAGCTATGGAAATAAATCTAAATACTTTTAACACATGTAGCTGTGTTGCTGAATGTTGTTAGTGCATATGCCCCCAAGTTGGATGCCAGTTAGAAGAGAAAGAGGAATTCTGGAGTAAGCTGGATGAAGTGGTAGAGAGTATTCCCAGGGGAGAGACAGTCATGACCAGAGC
>VUQH01008353.1:5095-15578 GCA_015106775.1 Etroplus canarensis
GCCTCCTTCAACACCACAGCTGCTGTAGAGATATTTGAGATGGATTTTTCTGACCCCTCTCTGGACATGCAACTCAAAGGATCATTACCCACCACAAACAGGTAACTTGTAGATTACGTAAAATACTCTGCGTAAGTCTTGAGCTACCTCTCATTTCCTTATAATTTTAGAATCAGAATTCTTTATTAATTCTTGGGGGACTGCTTGTGTTGCAGACACACACATGAAAGTGAGAATGTAAAAAGTGCAATGTCATAAACATTCAAAGTTTAAAATAGCGCATAGATATATATATATATATATATATATATATATATATATATATATATATATATATATATACATAAAAATGATAGATGGAAAAATTTAATCAAAAAATGAATGAACCTTTATGTAAAAAGTGCAATATGTCACACAGGCACACAAAGTTAAAAGTGAAAAACACTATTATATACACTATATGCAAGATACAGTATTACAGGGACGAGCTGTAAAGTTTGATGGCCACAGGTAGGAATGATTTCCTGTGATGATCTGTGGTGCATCGGGGTGGGATGAGTCTGCTGCTGAACATGCTCCTGTGCCTGTCCAATAAGCAATTTTCCTTCTGGGATTAATAAACTATTTTGATTCTGATTCCAGCACATCATGTATAGGGTGTGAAGGATTGTCCAATACTGTCTTTAACTTGGACAGCATCCTCCTTTATGACACCACTGTCAGAGTCAAGATCCATGCCCACGGTGTTATTGGACTTGCATCTCAGTTTGTTGAGTTTGTTGGTGTCTGCAACCCTCAGTCAAAGAACCAGACTGTCTTGACCAATACTTCACCGGGCTTTCTAAAAGTTTTTTAAAGTTTTCCTTTTTACATTGATTGCTTTTTCATTCATTTTCAGTTCAGCCCTTGTACCTGACCCTTTTCATGGGATTTTCTTTTTTTTTTGTTATTTCACTTAACACTGACCTATTAAACATTCAAGCATAAGAAAGGCACCTAACACAAGGGATGAGCCAGTGTTGTCTACACACAACTAAATTGTATCTTTAGGCACTTTGTTACTTGCAGCCTGTTGCAAAAACACATAATTTGTTCCCATTTCTTTAGTAAATCTATTAAAAATTCCAAAGCTAACACAGTTTATTTATTTAATCATTAAATTGTTGTCAGTATGTTTGGAGGAGGTCAGAAGAAGGATACAACAATGAGATTCTGTCTGTAAAACACGGTGGAGGCTCTATCATTGTTTGGGGCTGCATTTCAGCCAATAGTGTTGGGGAGCTTGTCAAAACTGATGGAATTATGAACACAGGAAAATGCATTCCGATTTTGGTCCACTTTGCAGTACAATCTGGAAAGTGTCTGATTGGCAGTAGTTTCATTTTTCAGCATGACAGTGATCCTAAATACACTGCCAATGCAGTAAAAGCCTACTGCAAGGAAAAAAAACATAAAATGGAACACTAGCAGTCAAAGATTAGCCTCCCCAGGGCCTGGACCTCAACATTACTGAAGCAGTGTGGGATCATCTGGACAGAGAACAGAACAAAAGGAATTAACATCACAAGAAGAGCTTTGGCATTTCTCAAGAAGCCCAGAGAGCTATTCCTAAAGACTCCTTAAGAAATTGCAAGAAAGCTTTCCTAAGAAAGTTCAGGCTTTGTTGAAGAATAAATGTGGTCATACGAAATACTGAATTTCAAGCTTGTTAGAACTGTACAAATTCTGTATGTACTGTAATTGCATTTATGTTTGCACATGTTCCATTTTTGGTGGCTAAAGACTTTTGTGCAGTACTGTAAATAATCAGGTACATTTTAATAGCAAGATTTTAAGCCACTGATTGTCCACCACAGCTCATATCAGCCATGATGGAAAAGGTCCACTATGGTATGCTGCTTTGTTGTGATTCTTGGCTCTCTGATTTATTCTGTTAATTTTATCACAAGCCACAGACATTGACTGTCACTGAAGGGACATTCATGTTGTGACTTTCAGTACTTGATTTGTAGCCATTGCAAAATCCTTAACAGAATATTTTGAGTGGTTTTATCAACAAACAGATTCAGACCTGTCACACTCAGTTGTCAGTTTATTTGTACCATGTAGATAAAACTTATACAATGCAATCTAGTAAAAGAATCCTGCAATAATGGCTAGCTTTGTAATTCTAATGTTGTTTCAATGATTGCCAATTCCACTGTATCTTCATTTTTGTTGTACTGTGTTTACCAGAGGTGTTTGCATTATTTAATGAAGTGGATAATTTGGAAAAGCTAAGAATTAAAACTAAATCAGGACTTATTTTTACACTAAATGCTTTTTTATGTTTTTTTTTAGCTTTTGACTCACACATATATCTCTGTTTTTAGATATTTAGAGTAGATATTTGCTCAGTAGTCAAAGCATTAGTGAAATGAAGCATGTAGTTTTTCTAGTAGTGTGCAGTACTCATTTAGACATAATCCAGCCAATCTGTCACTAGGTGCTAATAACTCACTATGCTTTTTGTAGGTTGCACAGTATAGTGTGGGTAAATTTTGGAATGGAAGCAGATGGTACTGGAGGAAGACTGGTAGGTGGGAGCGAAAATGGAGCACTGACTGTCTATAATCCTGACGCCATAATAAGCTCCAGTGGAGAAGCTGTAGTGGGACAATCCGACAAGCATACAGGACCTGTCCGAGCACTTGATTTTAACCCTTTTCAGGTAAATAAAAATGTGTTTGTCATTCAGAGACTATTTGTAGAGAGGTGCCTGTGAATGTGCTCCTGATTGCTTTCTTAATTTCTTTCTCAGAGTAATCTCCTTGCATCTGGCGCAAATGATTCAGAGATATACATCTGGGATCTAAACAACTTTAGCAGTCCAATGACACCAGGAGCAAAGACACAGGTGGGTACATGGTGAAATCACTTAGTTCATGACGGTCTCTGGTGGATCTCAAAGTGTTGCAGTCTTAGTACGATCTGAACCAGTGTGCTGTTGAGTCATACCACAAAATTGAAACCAAAATCCCTCAACAAGCAGGTTTCTCCTTCTTTCGTTGTCTTTATAATTGCAAAGAATGAGAAAAGGTTTTGTTTGTGAAAACTGAGTAGCTATACTTCTTACCAACTTGTGGGTTTATCCTCATTCTCCTTGATATCAAGACGATTGAATATAACAACATTTATGCACAGGCTGTCTGTATTTCATGTGCGTCCTTGCTGCTAGACTAAACCATGGTCACCAGATATTTCCATAACAGATACAAACAATGTTTGCATGGCATTTGCATTCTTGGATACAGTGGTTGAAGCTGATGTTTCAAAATTGTACTTTAGCGAGTGGTGGTGCTTAGTTTTTGTTATGTAGTCTTCCCTTTATCCACTGAAACAAAGAAGCATGATTTTAAAAAATAATAGAATGGTTGAAAAGTTTTTAATCTTTTTATCACACTGTCTGTAAATTTAGTTGGCCCAGAATTTGGTGTGACTCAGCAGATAAAATTCTTCCATTTGCATCAGTAAATGTGATCATGAAATGTACCTTTCGGCTGCTCACTTGTAGTCTCCACCAAGGGATCGCCACAGTGGATTAATCCGCATTGTTAATTTGGCAGAGGTTTGTACACCGGATGCCCTTCCTGACTTTTCTCTCCATGGTGAGAGGGACTTGTGTCCCCACTTGGAATCGAGCCACATATTCACCAAAAAACCCAGTGGCAATCAACAGGACCAGTGTCAGAAATATTGATGTTCTGTTGATCCATCTTATTTTCATTTGATCCTCGGACATCATTGTCCTCAGATTCACCGTCAGGCTTGTTTTTGGTTTACACTAGTGGTCAGTAACCTGTACTATCAAAAGAGCCATTTGTGAGCACAGCCTTGGTTTACATAATCAACTTCTGTTTTTTTTTTCTCTTCTGTCGTTTAGCCTGCTGAAGACATCAGTGTTGTGTCATGGAACAGGCAGGTTCAACACATCCTGGCTTCTGCCAACCCCAGTGGGAAAGCTGTTGTCTGGGACCTGAGAAAGAACGAGCCTATCATCAAGATCAGTGATCACAGCAACAGGGTTGGTGGCTTAAATTAGAAAATGGCTGTGAATCAGTCAAAAAGGCTCATCTGCCACTTTAAAAGAACATCTTCAAATGGTTCATTTGTATTGCAGATATTCACAGGATTTGTCTCATATCACTAGTTAAGTTGAAGCAAAACACTGACTCAGTGTCAGGAAGGCTAATTGGCTAGTCATTGTTTTGCTAAATCATACTCTTCTTTTTTAAGACAAACACATCAAATTACTTATCATTTCATACATCATCTTAGGCGCTATTGAGACCGCATTGAAGAGCAGTATTTTGTGTTTCATAATTGTGATTCTTGCCAAAATAAGCTCTTTGAGTTGAGCTGTATCCAAATTATGATTTTTAAGTTACCTCCCTTTTTCTACTTCAGTTATATTTTTGAGAAAAACTGTATGTTGAAAGCAAAATCTCACTGTCATCCTGTCTTACTCTGGATGCCGTGATTCAGTGAAAAAACATTAATTGATTTGACTCACATAACAAGATTTGACTCAGGGAAGTTCTTTTTTTTGTCTCCCAGTTTTTAAGTTGGGTAAAAAATATAAATTTTAACATTGCATCCTGCAGAAAAGATCTTTCATGATTGGAAGTCTTTACTTTTGTATGATTTCAGATGCACTGTTCAGGAATGCTTTGGCACCCTGATGTTGCCACTCAGTTGGTGTTGGCCTCTGAAGATGACCGACTGCCGGTGATCCAGATGTGGGACCTCCGCTTTGCCACATCACCTCTTAAAGTCTTTGAGAACCATACAAGGTACATCTTCATTAGTTTGTACTGTATGTTATGCTCATTTCTCTGTTTGTGATTTTGTATAATGTATTTTATGGTTCCCCTGTTTTCTTACAGAGGAATTCTTTCAATATCATGGAGCCAGGCTGACTCTGAGCTCCTGCTTAGTAGTGCTAAAGACAACAGGATCCTCTGCTGGAATCCAAACACTGGAGAGGTATATGATCACAATTACTGTTTGTGCATCAGGGCTTCTGCAAGTGCTTTGCAAGCCCGTTACTATTAATCTATTGTAGCTTGAAAAGGCTTTAAAAAAGTTTGAGTGGAAAAAAGAAAAAGGTAGATATTATGACTTAATACAGTTTCACCTTTTAAATTGATATCGATCCACTTATGAAATAAACTTGATATAATCATAGAGAGTAGGCTAAATCACTAGGTTAACCTTGCTTTGATTCTCTCTCTTTGATATAGACTTTAAGTGCAAAAGAAACACTCCATGGTGTCTCTTTCCTTTCTCTCCCACTGGTTGTGCAGTTGCCCCCCACTCTCACCCTCAACATAACTCTCTGGTCAAAACCCTGTGTATCATCCCTGAATAAGTGCTTCTTATTATTGTTACCTACAATGATAACTTAAATCCTAACAGGCAACTCTTCCTTCGTTTAGGTAATCTATGAGCTTCCTACAACAAATCAATGGTGTTTTGATGTCCAGTGGTGCCCAAGGAATCCAGCACTGCTTTCAACGGCATCATTTGATGGGAGAATCACTGTTTACTCTGTGATGGGTGGAAGCTTGAAAGCTCAACAGCAAAGTACAGCTGAAAGGGTAATGTTTGTACTGTATTTACTTGGAGGATTTTTAATTTATCTGAATATTTACAGTATATTTTTTAAAGATCATGTGTGAATTGTATTTTGTCCACAAGATGGTGTCCGTGTGAAGCAACTGACAGACTGTTGAATATGTGTAGTATATAAAATTAAATCCGAAAGATGGTTAAATCACTGTGATCAAAGGCAGTCACATGAAACGAGGTCACAATTCATTATATTTACATCATTTATTAGTTTGCATGATTGTTTTGACTATGACCAGTAGCAACAAATGTCCTTCAGTTTCTACAACACATTTACTTGATTTACAAAATCATTATCAAAATATTTTCATTTTTTGTCAATCAACTAATTGTTTTAGCTCAGTTTCTTATTTGTTTCAACAGTTTATGTTTTATTTAACAGATATCCTCCTCATTTGACACAATGGATCCCTTTGGTACAGGGCAAGTGTTGCCTCCCTTGCAAGTTCCTCAGCCTCAAGTGCAGGACACTATAGTTCCTCCTCTCAAGAAGCCACCTAAGTGGGTGCGCAGGCCAGTGGGAGCTTCCTTTGGTGTAAGCACACTATTAATTTTTTTTTAAATGAATTTGTTATTAAAATCTGAAAAATCTGTATCTCATTGACGGCTCTGTTTTTGCTTCTTAGTTTGGAGGAAAGCTGATAACCTTTGAGAATCCCAAGCTGCCTCCAGTTCAGAGCCCCCAGCCTGTCCCCAGACAAGTGTTTGTGAGCCAAGTTACCACAGAAACCGAGTTCCTCCATCGCTCCAGGGAGCTACAAACGGCACTGCAGTCAGGTTCTTTTAACAACTACTGCCAGGCCAAGATTCACAGCGCCAAGTCAGATGCTGAGCAGGACATATGGAAGTTCCTTCTGGTTAGGCCTCCTGATATTAAGCCCCAATATTAAGTCTGTCAGTTATTTTGTTGTTGGTATATGTTATGCTTATTAACATTTTCCATTTGTAGGTTAATTTTGAGGATGAAGCCCGTATTAAATTCCTCAGACTTTTGGGTTTTAGCAAAGATGAATTGGAAAGAAAGGTATCCACTCTCTTTTTTGATACTGATATTTAAAATTAAATACAACATTTTTGTGACTACCTCTAAATCATATCATGTTTTAGCTGTTGAAATGTGATTTTTAATTCAGATTTCAAAATGCCTGGGGAAGAATTTTCAACCCAATGGACATGGAGTGGATGCCAAAGATCTGGCAGAAAAGATGCAGCGACTCTCCACTGAGGTCAGCCCTCCTGCACATACAATACAAAGTTTATGTTTTAAAGCTGTGTCTCTCCTGTTCAATTTAAAACATTCTTTATTTCCAGAGGGCTGATGAAGGAACTGCAGCAGCTGATGCTAGAACTTCGGGTTCTGTGTCACCAGCAGACTTTTTCAGTCAGACCCCAAAGGAAAATTCCAACTTTCAGATCCCAGTATCATGTGGTAAATTCTTCCTCTGAAAATACATTATGTGATAATTGTACATTAATTTATGGCAGCACTGACTGTGTCCTTCCTTTTGAAGACACTGATGGTTTGATAAGCCAGGCGCTGCTGGTTGGTAACTTTGAGGGAGCTGTGGATCTCTGTCTGAATGATGGTCGCTATGCTGAAGCCATCCTGCTGTCCATTAGCGGAGGAGAAGAACTGCTCAAGAAAACTCAGCAGAAATATCTAAGCAAACAAAAGAACAGTGTCTCAATGGTAAGAGTGTGATTGATTTTGGTTCAGGTCATACAACACCAATGGTATAAACGTTTTTGCTGTATGTTAAGTAATTTATTTGTCCCATCTGTAGCTTATATCATCAGTGGTGACCCAGAACTGGAGAGACATAGTGCAGAGCTGTGAGTTGGACAACTGGAAGGAAGCTCTCGCTGCCCTACTGACCTATGCTCACCCTGAAGAGTTTGCTCGTCTGTGCGGTAAGTTTCACTGTAGAGGCAGACAGATTATTCTGTGACTTGCTTAGCTTTCAGGATAATCCTTCTGCATACCAATTCTACATGTTCTTGGGGTTTTTGCTCTAATTTGAGTCTTTCCTTTATATTTAACATAGCATTATTCTTTTATTCATTGTGATAGATACCCTGGGAAGCCGGTTGGAGCACGAGGGTACAGAGAAACGCTGCCTACAGGCATGTCTGTGTTACATCTGCTCTGGAAACATTGAGAAGCTAGTGGAATGCTGGGCCTTACATAGAGACTGCTCTTCTCCTCTTGGCCTAGAGGTAGATTCCTAATATTTGTTCTTTTGTGCCTCTAGCAATGATGAACAACTTTGGTGCTTATTTAAGCAATTTTTTAATGACAAGGCTGCAGGAGTGGAGTTGAAAAAATGTTCTCTTCTTATTTTACTTCTTTTACTTTGGAATATTTAAGGGTTTCTGTTGGTTAAAAGAAATCTCACTAACATGACATGAGTAAAGAATTATTGTTTCCTTCATTAAAAAATAATGCACTGATATATAGCTGGTGTGGTAATTTGACAAGAGCTTGCTAGTGAAGTGGCATTTCTGCATTTCAGGACCTTGTTGAGAAAGTGATGATGCTGCGAAAGTCCATCGAACGTCTCCGCAACAGTGAGGTGGCAGTCCAGAGCCCAATCCTTGCCGAGAAGCTAACCTGTTATGCTGGCATCCTGGCTGCAGAGGGTAGCTTGGCCACTGCCCTGACTTACCTGCCTGAGAACTCAGACCAAGTATAAGCGTTAGAAATGACCCAGTTTTAAATGCCAGTATTCATTTTTGGGTAATAACTACATTTGGGTGTTTGTATGATTTTGTCTTGTCAGCCTGGGATCATGATGCTAAGAGACAGGCTGTTTCATGCTCAGGGAGAAGCTCCTGTTCAGCAGCAGCCTCCAAACTCCTTCAACAGAGTCGGTGTGTCCACAGCAAAGCCCACTCCTGCTGCTCCAGCTGCTGTACCAAAAGCACAAATTATGGTACAAGTTTATTAGCAACACTATGAATAATTAATATATTTTTAAATGCTCTTGTGTTTGTGACTTGAACTGTTTTTGTTAAGCTTGGTGACAAAAGGAATTTTCTTTTCCAATCTCAGTACCAGCCTTCTGCTCCTTCCCAGATGGCTGCACAACAGCAGCCTCCTATGCCATCAGTTTTTACTCCTCAAGCTGCTCTAACCAATCCTGGGACTGGTCTCCCACCCTCTTCTCACGTACTGCCACCCAGTGCCACCCGCCCGGCCATGAGACCCTCCTATCCTCAACATCCTGCTGTGGCTTCAGGTTTGACCATTTGTGTTAGTACTTGAAGTTATTTTATTTATCACTGATTTCATTTGATGTAATAGTAATTATTTGTGCCTTTTCACAGGTTTCCTTCCACACCAGCCATTCCAGCCTCAGCCAATGTCCACTGCTGGACCCCCAGTGTTCCCTCCTCCAGGTCCTTCTGTGCCAGCTGCTAACTTATCAGGCCCTCAACTACCACCTTCATCGTCAGCCCCTGGAGGCCTACCCCCCATGCCCAGCCCTGGGGTGCCACCGACAGGCTTTATGCCATCTACCTCTTTAGCCTCAGGCTTTGCACCACCTAGCTCTCAACCCGGAGCTCCAGTTCCAATGTATCCAGGGGGCCTCCACAACCAGGGACCTGCACCTCCTGTGGCTTCAGTTCCCTATACTCCTCTCGGTTCGGGGTATCCACAGGGTGGCCCTGGAGCTCCTGCTGTAAAGCCCTTCCCGGCCCCTGTCGTGGCTCCTCCTCCTACAGGTACATGCCACATTGGACACGGTTTGGTTAGAAGATCAAGAGTTCTGTTCTTTCTGATGCCTTTTCACGTGTTTAGTCGAGTATTTAAAGAGAGAGAATTACTCAGTATTACAGATATCAGCAGGAATGTATTGCCTATGGTGATTTACATCTATTCCACTGTCACTCCTTTTTTGACCTGCAGGATACTTTCCCTGGCTGAACACCCAGTGTGACCAACAAGGTGACAGGGTTAGGGCTGGATATGGAATAAGGGAGAATCAAACCATATGGTTACTGACCAAAAAATAGAAATACTCGTACACTCAATACAATGCAATTTAATATCCCCAAGTTAAGATCTAAATAAAATTCTTTTGTATATGATTGCAGTCCTGTTTTTTGGTGGTTGTTTGTGTTTCCTGATGCTTAAGGGAAATGTAAAAACTTAGCTGGTATATTTGTATTTAAGCCTTAGGCAAAGTTTCCAGACTTGGATAAAATTTCTGTAGCTGATTCTGTATCAGGCCATTAAAGATAACATTTTGAATTAAGACATACACAAGACATTTTGAAGCTCTTGCAGGTTATTAGATAATTTGAATTTATTTTGGAATATTTCTTTGCTTTTGAGCGAATTATGCTACCTCAAAATTTGCTTGCTTGTTTCCGCATAAACTGCTAAAATCCGTATGGCTTTATGACATGGTTTGACTTGCAGTGTTTTGCCATGTAGACTGACCTTGGCCTAGAGAGATTATCTGTTGTAGGCAATCTTTTATTGCTTGAGTGTTTCTAAACAAAAAATGCTGGTAGTTTATCATTTATAATTCTCACTCTCCTTTTGATTCAGGACCTCAAGAGGGCTGGAATGACCCACCTGCAGTACGAGGTGCACCCAGGAAGAAGAAGGTACCCCTAGATTTTTTACTGTCTGTATTACTGTTTTGGGTTTTGCAAAGCCATATTAAGTTGTTACTACAGTATATGTTTGCAAGTGTATGTGCAAATTTGAATGAAGTACTTTATGGTTATAACTGAAAGTTTTTAGTGCCAAAAATGAGTTGGTATCTTTAGGTTGTTTTTTTTTTTTTTTTTTTTTACGGTC
>VUQH01008353.1:15599-27820 GCA_015106775.1 Etroplus canarensis
TTTTAACGAGCCGACCATCAACACCATCTACAGTCATTGCAACAGCTTAGGCTACATTCAAACTGCATATCAATTCCGATTTTTTTGCTGAAATACACTTTTTTTGCATGGTTTTTCACATTACAATTTAAATGCAACCACCATCATACTCCAGTTTGAACAGCCTCCAACCCTCGAGTAACCCACATGCACAGAAAAAGACATGAAGTCACACGCAGCATGTTGTGTTTAAGGAAGTAAATATGGATGCTACACATATCAGCATGTGAATAAAACCTCACTTTCTTTCCAATGAATAGCTCCATCAATGGTGTCTGTCATGCTTGTTTTGTGTATTGCTTACATTTGATCTTGTTGCATCTCACCTCAGAACAGAATTATGACGTCTGTCTCATTTCAAGAACGTAAAAGCCAGATGAAATGCAACATGATTTAAGGACTATATATGAATGTGGCCTGAATCCGATTGGAAAAAATCACATCTGTGCTGTTCAGACTGTCTTAAAAAAAATCAGATATTGGTCACATAAGGGCAAAAATATCTGATTAAGGCCACTTTTGCCTGCAGTGGGAACGTAGCCTTAGAATTACTTGGTACTGTTACCGACAGAATACTTTCAAATGCAAAAAATGCCAGTACAAGTATTAATTTCTTTTATTTCTTAATGCATCATAATGTAGAGCAACAGTTTACAGATAAGTTTCAGCTCTATAGAATTTTTTGCGATACCTGGTAATCTTACTCCTTGTCATCATCAGTCACTTGCAGGTATTTTCCAGGAGTGGTGGGATGCTTCAGCTTAGTGTGACAGTTCAGATTTGTTCTCTGTGGCACAATTAAAAATGTGAAATTCTTTCCAATTAGAATCAGTGCCATTCACTCCTTCAAATCTTCATATGGCCTGCCCTCAGCAGTACCTCTGGGATATTGTCTGAATCACCACCAGCACCAGCCTTGTAGCTTTACTGTTGTGCATCAGGCAGCACTCACTCAATCTGGCGAGAGCATTGTTTATTCTCTCAAGAGCTTCATCAAAAACATAAGCACATGCATGCATAGCACTCTCTGGACAGTTTAAGTCTCCATCAAATAATTGTCTTTACTTTTTTGTCATACTTATAGTGTGCTGTTCAGTAATACTTGGCAAAGTAAAATATTTTAACCATACAAGAGTACAGTTATTCAATTATTTATTACTAATTCGTGAAGCTTCACTGATTAATATTTTCTTTAAAAATGTAGTAAATTACTTGGACAGAATTCAAGTTCTGCTCTCATTAACTGACTTCCAACAGCAGAAGGCAGATGTTCTCAGTAAACTTGCCTTGATAAATGGATGTTCCTCCATTTTTGGCTTCCAAGCAGATAAAAAAAGCTTGTCTTTTAGTTGTCTTGGTCTCCTCCTTTTGGCTGCTCCCATTAGGGGTCGCTACAGCGGATCATCTGCCTCCATCTCATGTTATCCCTAGCATTTACTTCCCTCACACCAACCCTCTGCATGTCCTCCTTCACTACATCCATGAACCTTCTCTATGGTATTCCTCTTTTCCTCCTGGAAGCTCCATCTTTAACACCCTTTGTCCAGTATATCCACTGTTCCTCCTCTGAACATGTTCAAACCATTTCAGCCAAACTTCTCAACTTACACTGTCCCTCTGATGTGCTCCTTTCTAATCCCGTCCATCCTGGTCTCTCCCAGTGAAAATCTCAACGTCTTCACAAGTTTGTCTTTTAGTAATATACCAAATCTAAACTGCTTAGCTCAGTGAGTTTCTTTATATTTTATTGTTTTATGCTTTCAGGTTCCTGATAACTATACTCCACCAGCCCCCATCACAGCGCCTGTTATGGGATTCCCAGTGGAGGCCGCGCAGCCCCATGATCATACCCAGGTCCCCCCTGGAGCCCCTCAGGAGCCCAGCGTGCAGGTTGGTATCTAACAAGGGGGTGTTTTCTGAATTCTCAACAGTAACACCTTGTCATGTTTTATTTGTGTACTTGTGTTGTTCAGCTCCTCCAGCAGCTGCCAGCAGAGAGGGTGGAGCAGAAAGAAATCCCTGTTGAGCACATGGTCCTCAAATCCACTTTTGACAACCTGGTGCAGCGCTGCCAGCTAGCTGCAGGAGACCCAGTAAGTTCTATAGCCCCCAGACACAGCCAGGTTTTCTGTTTTTGTAACAGAAGAACAAAGCTTGCATTGATTGAAGGAAAATAGTTTTGTTGCTGGATACAAAATGACAAAAATGTTTCCCTTTCAGCAAACTAAAAGAAAACTTGATGATGCGGCCAAGCGCTTGGGACACCTGTATGATAAGCTGAGAGAGCAATCGGTAAGTATCATTCAGGGGTATCATTATACAAAAATAAAACCTGATACAGAAAAAAATTTTAATTAAAAAACAAGCATTTATGCTGTACAATGTAGTTAAAAATGCTACTAAAGGTAGCACGTACATAAAACTTCAGGAAAAAGTTGACAAATCTCAATGTCATTTCCTCTTTTTTGAACACTTGAAATTTTGGTCTTGGGGTTAAACCTAATGTGTTTTCTTCCAGCTCTTACATGTAGTGTTTTAAAAAGATCACTTCACCCTAATCACTTAATGCCGAGTATTTAATCCTGCTGAAAAAAATGCAGACATGTTGCTGTGGGCAAGTTGTTTAAACCTTTTCTGTGTTTTGAGCGTAATAAATGAAATTTAGGTGACCCTTGTTTTATGGAGAAATCTCAAACTCAGCTGCAGGAAAACATATCTCAAACTGTAGACAGGTTTTAAAAAATCTGCCTGATGAGCTAAGACACAGAAGTGACCTTTGTTAATGACCACTTCTGTCCTAGCAGCATTTTGTTTATCACACTACATGAAGTTAGCAAGTCACATTTCAGGGTTTCCACAGTGTTGTACAGTTGAGGTGCCTTGCATCACTGGAAAAATGTGCATTTACTGATTTAAGAATAAATCGTGACATTTTTCTAAAATATAATGCTAGACCTTTCTAAGGTACAAGGGAAATAAATAGAAGTATGCCACATACCTAAGGCCACATAATTATTGGCAAGGAAATTGTTTAAACCATTGTCCAATGACTAATACTAATAATAAAAATGAGCAGGATTTGTCTGCTTCAGCTCAGTAGGTGACTCTATACATTCACTTTGCAGGTATTAATGAGTGTATCACATTACTTTTAAATTTTTTAAAGTACAGTCAGACATCTAGTTCCATCCCAGTCTTGGGACACTACATGTCAGATGGCAGGATGAAGTTACTTAACAGTAGAGCTATTTCACTGATATTTTGTTATGGGTGTAACAGCTGTAAGGCCCAGAACATGCTCCACAAGTGCATGCCTACCCAGTGTGAAGATCCCCAAGGAGGTGATCAGTCTTAGGGCAGTAGACTTGTATTTTATTTATTTGCAACTAATCAAAGGCCCACTTGAGTCCTGGTGACATACATTTAGTTATCAGTAAGTGCTTGTAAGGCTCTGTGTGGATGTCTGTGTAACCTTAAATATTTTATCTGTATGCAGTGGCACTAAGTACAAACATATATTGTCTGAGTAAACTTGCGAGTGGGCTAAAAAGTAGTATGAGAAAACAAACTACCTATTTACAGTGTGCACATGCATCTGCATAGGAGTGTAATCCTGATTTTAGTCCTCAAAGAGGTGATATACAGTTATAGGGCTCATTTACAGTACTGTGTTGGTCCTTTAGAGAGCCTACATACAGCTTCACTGGCCATCGTCTACAGGTTTTAGCCGTTTACTGTCATTAGATAACTGATCTGTGGGCTACTCTTGCTTACTGTTGTTGGTTCTTCAGCCAGCAGCAGCAAAAGTTAGTTATAACATACAAAATCAAGTATTTAAAACAGTGTAAAGTGTCCACTGTAGCCACTCTCTGTGCTTCTCGTGCAGTTTTTTTTCTCCCTCTACACTGTAAAGTGTGACCATAGCTCCCTTCCTGTCCCAGACTGCTTGTCAACCAATCAGCAATCTGTATCATATAACTGTATCAGCCACTTCAAGCTACGCATAGTTGGCTTTTTGGAGGAATGCATTTCTGCATCATTTGCATTTCCCTCTGCGTAAGCAAATATCAACGCAGAGGGACACCACCACAGTACCATAAATCCCCTTTAAGCTGACACCATGCCACTGGTCATGGTGCCTGTAGACCAGTTGCATACCCCTTAGCCCACTGTTCTTATTATCATTGCAAAAAAGGATCAAGGTTATATTTTCACCAATTAAATGTCAGCAAACTCATGTTCATGTGGCATCATATTTATTCATGCGCCTTGAGGCAACTTTTGTTGTGAATTGGCGCTGTATAAATAAAATTGAATTGAACTGAATTGAATTCAGTATTGCATCACTTTGCTTTTTTCCCCTGGTCATCCACCTGCTGTGGCTTATTGCCCCACTAGAGGGGGCTGCACTACAGTTTAAAAACTGTTAATGCGCTGAAGAAAAGAAAACGAAAATGCAGAAAAGTTGTGATGTTTAGCCTTTGAATCAAGTTTTTAGTTAAACATTAGTTTATTTTGTTTATCAATTGACAAAGATTTAAATTATCATTTCCAGCTTTAGGAAGACACGGCATAAACACTTTAAGGTTCTAGATGGTTAGTCGGACAAAACCATTTAACAGTTTTTGTGGTTGCAGAGAAAGTGTGATTGCCACCAACCATCAGCTGATGCTTAGTAACATGATATCATTTCCCTGCTCTTCTCTAAGCTCTCACACAACATCCTGAGTGGGCTCCATGAAATCAGTCGCTGTGTGGCTAGCCAGAACTACCAGCGAGGTTTGGAGGTCCACACTCAGGTGGTCAGCAGCAGCAACTTCAGCGAGATCTCCGCCTTCATGCCTATTCTCAAAGTGGTTATGACTATCGCCAACAAGCTGGGTGTGTAATCGCCAGGGTCACCACCAACCAGACTTCAGTGTTACCATATTGTTATATATGTATTTATTTCTTTTTGGCCTGACAACATGCGTCCGTAATGAGAATATCACTCCATACATTTTCCTTGCCAGAGGACTTGCCTGATTTCAGCAGTGAGGTCGGTTTTTGTAGAGATTTGTCAATGTTGCTGTGATCATTTTACAAAAAAAAAAAATGAATGTATCCTAAAACTTGTGATTCTGTGCAAAGTTTAAATCAAGGCAGTGTACTAAGAGGCGCATATTCCATATTACACCACACACCAGTGCATATATTTTCCCTTATGTCTGCTCCAGTGGCAGAAAGAGTTTCTTTTACAAGCAACTCTTAACCTCCAAGGTTGGAGTAAAAATCATGAAAATAAAATTGGGGTTGCACTATTCACCCTGTCAGTGTACTCTGTATGTGGGAGAAACAGGCTGACACTTTGCTTTTTATCGAGTATGTATGATTTCATAACAAGCATCAAGAACACGTTAAAAAACTATAACATAGATCTGATTGTTCTCTTCACCTGCTGTAATAGATTGTGCCATGAGGGTTTTGGGCCAAAGTACTGCAGAAGAATGTCATACAGTGATTGTCAATTTTTTTGTGTTTTCTTTCTTATTTTATTGGCACTGCTACAGTATTTTCTGATAAGTTCATGTGAATAACTGAGACTCTTTTTTTTTTTTTCTCCAATCATACTTGCTTCAGTATGCATGTTAATTTCTTCACCCACTGCTGAATTCACAGGGCAGCTTGTAAAAAAATAACCACACAAATTTATGTTAAACTGCAACTTAACATCCTCCCTGCCCACTCTGTTAGCCACTCCTCCTGTGAAAGCTGCACTTATTCTTCTTTATCCAAGCTCCATCTTACCCTTTCATGACCTAAAATTCCATTTTTAGAACATAAAAGTTTTAGATTAGATCATATGCTGATACAACTTAAATGAACTGATAACAGGAAGATCTTAAGACTTTTGTAGCTGGACATGGCACTTGATAGTTTGGTGTGTTGTGGCAGCAGAAGGCATTGAAGTGCCTCGGTGTGCCCGTTTTGGTTGCACAGATATTTATACAATCCATGTTGCTTACTTTACTCATTTCGGTATGTTTTTTCAAATAAAATTTCACTTTAAAGGTTGTAAGACTGAACTTAGAGTGTCTCCTTGATCACATTTAAGACAAATTTTGGTACGAGTTTCTAATAAGGCACTGACAGGGTTAACTTGTGGCTTAGTGTGACATTTGAGCTCTTATTTTGGTTATTACTTTAGTCTGTTGGCTTACTGGAAAGTCTCTGATCCCTCCATTAATAAGCTTAATAATCTGTAAATACAAAATCAGTTACTGAGTAAATGAGAAAATCACAACCCTTCAGTATAAAGGATCACGCTGGGAAGACATGCGTACACTTTAATGGCTTCTACTTACTAAGTAGAAGCACTATCCATAAGTTTTGACTGCATTTGTCATTTTGCCTCTGTGCCACCACAGTGGATTTTAAAATAGTTACAGCCAAAATGTGTTTGAAGTGCAGACTTTCAGCTTTAATTCAAGGGCTTTGACAAAACAATTACTGTATATCAACTGTTAAGGAATTACAGCCATTTGTATATATAGTCCCCCATTTTCAGAGGCTCAAAAGTAATGGGGCAATAAATTGGCAAGCAGTTTCATGGCCAGGTGAGGTCTGTTCCCTTGTTTTTCCATGACAAGCAGATAAAAGATCTGGAGCTGATTCCAAGTGTTTAACTTGCATTTCGTGGTTGTTTACCTAAGCTCTCAATAAAAAATTCAAAGAGATATCAATGCAAGTGAAGAAGGCCATTATTAGGCTGCAAAACTATCAGAACACAAACTTTAGGACTGACCAAAGCAACAATCGAACGTTCTTAAAAAGATGGAATGCTCAGAAACACCAAAAGGCCTGGAAGATCACAGGAGACAACTAAAGTGGATTATGACAGGATTCTTTAATTGATTAGGAAAAGAAAACCCATCACAACATCTAGACAAGTCGAGAACATTTTCAAGGAGGCAAGTGTATAATTGTCATAGTCTACAATCAAGAGATGCCTTCATACAGAGGGTTACAACAAAGTTCAAGCCCCTGGTTATACTCAGGTGTTGCTTCCCACCAGGCAAGACAGGTAACTGCTTGGGGCCAGTGAGGGCCCCTGAGGGCTGACAAACTTAAAACTACAGCAGCAGTAATGTGCAAGGTTTCCAATGACAGTAGGAGAGACCAGATCTGAGCTTCCTAAGGGGCCCCCACCTGATTCCACTCACTTCCATTGGATTGCATAATTATGTTTGAACAAACATAATGACAACGAAATCCCCCTCAACGCAGATGAAGGGGATTTTTTTCCTTCTAGGAGTGAAAAAAGAAAAAGGAAGATAAAGCAACCTAAAAGCAAGAAAAATGCAAGCTAGTGGTAAGTAACTAATGCTAAGTAACTAGTGTTCCCATCGTGTAGTGGTTACAACAGTCACCTTACTAGTGAAAGGTCCCTGATATAATTCCAGGTGGGGAATAAGTCCCTCTCACTATGGAGAGTTGCGTCAGCAAGGGCATCCAGTGTAAAACCTCTGCCAAATTATCAATGTAGATTAATCCGCTGTGGCGACCCCTTGGGGAGAATACAAGGGAGCAGCCGAAGGTACAATGCTAAGTAACTTCTGCTAGTCTAGCTTTATTATTTATTATACTGAAATTGTTCATTACTAGTATGGCTTCTTCTTCTTCTTGTACATTTTATTGGCAGTTGGAAAACAACAAAATAGTGCATTACCGCCACCCACTAGTATCCCGTCCACCCGTGTCATCCTTGCGCAGGGCCTGCGACCCTGGCGTTGTCAGTCAAGGCTGCGTGCCTCTACTAATAAAACTCTGAATCTGTGTTCCTTTCATCCAAAACATCCTTTCATGACCTTGAAGCTTTGAATCTGTGTTCCTTTCATCCGAAACATCCTTTTATGACCTTGAAGATAATAGTTCAAACCCATTTTAATGAGCTTATATTAAAACTTGTTCTGACATCAAAGTATTAATGTAGGCTTTTAGATTGTGGGCCGCTTGTTGAAAGCGCACAAACAAACTACTGAGCTAAAAGGTGCAGGTATTGTTTCTTCCGCCCTGGAGTCAAACCTGTCATTTAACTCCCTGTAACTTATGGCCTGCCCTACCTGTGGTTGAAAACGATCCCTACCTTGCTGCTTCTTTTGCATTTATTAGCGCAGCGCTCATAAGGAAGAACTATGTCGCTTTTAATGGACAATCAGTTCAGTGAGCTGCCCCCTGACAAGTCAGTCGACACAAAGACATTCCTGGACACTGTGTCTCATCTGCCTGCGTTTTTTGGTGAGTAGACCGCCGGCTGGAGGAGTCCCACTGCACACGTAAGGCGACTTTACCAGACAGTTTCGGCGCGTCTGTCACCCCTTCATGCTTGGCTAACTTGTTCCTCATAGTTTGCCGATTTGACAGACTTGCGTGATCTCAGACGGGTCGTGGTTATTTCACAACAGAAATGCAGCTGTCGAGTCACGGCGGGGAGAATCTCGGCCAGTTGCGAGCGTTTTGCCTATAGAGAAACTCTTTGTTTACTCTTTGAACAGAGCACACACTGACCACATTGTAACTTAACTGGCGCTATGCATCCACTGCATGCTTCCTCTCTTTGTAAAAGCTGATTCGCATTCATCCCCTCCTCTGAGCCAGCAACATGCCAAGTCATTCATATTTTATTGCTAAGCTCTCAAATTTCTGTTCCTCTTCCAGACTGCTTAGGCTCCAAAGTGTTTTCAGTCATCAAATCAGACATCAACGGCAATATAACGGTAAGATACAGAGATGCGTGGATGTTTGTGTTACTGTGAGGAATTTAAATGCAAGATGGGCGCAGCTCCCACATGCAAATTCAACCCAAATGTGCATTTTCAGAAAATTAGAGCGGTATATGTTAAGGATCCTGCAAGGTACACCACCCTGCAGGACATTCTGGAGGCAGAGCGAGAAGCCCATGGAGCAGAATGGCCTAAAGTTGGAGCAACATTAGCTCTGATGTGGCTGAAGAGGTAAAGACTCCCCCTGAACTCAATATTATGTCATACTGTATGTTGAACTTTCATCTGGTGAAATGAAGCTCGCCTCTTGTTGTCAATACTTGGTGTCTCCTGCAGAGGTCTCCGTTTCATACAGATTCTGCTACAGAGTTTGGCAGATGGAGAACGAGATGAGAACAACCCCAACCTCATTAAGGTCAATGTCACCAAAGCCTATGAACAGGCATTGAAGAGATACCACGGCCGGATTGTTCAAAAGATTTTTACTGTGAGTAAAACGTACATGTGGCGACACTGTTACTTTCCTATTGTGATACAGTACAGAGACCACCCCAACCACACACACAGATAAGAACCCAGAACTGAGTTCAAATTGTGCAGTCCATCAGAATCCCCTCCAAGCTTCTTGAACCCCTTTAACAATTTCAAACTCATTACAGTAGAGCTTTTTCACACTGGCGTCTCATCCAAGTACCGTAACAAGATGTCTTAATTTATATGGGACTGCTCAGCATTTCTGTTTCTTATGTTTGTCCTTATATGCTTCCACATTTTGAGACAACGTCCGTATTGTATCCTGCACTATGCCTAACAGGGAAAATTGCAAATCACTACAAAGTAAACACGCTGGTATTTATATAGGACTTTCCCACTCAAAGCACTCAAAGCACTTTTTACTGCAAGCCTCATTCAAGCATTCACACAGCGCTTTATTCTATGGCTTTTGGCACTTTTAACAATCATGCACATGCTCACACTGATGATTGCATCAGGAGCAATTTGGGGTTCAGTATCTTTTCCAGCGATGCTTCGGCACATCAACTTCAGGAGCTGGGATTGCGACACCAGCTTTCCAATTGGAGGACAACTTGCTCTACTGCTTGAGCCACAGCTGCCCCCTAAAGTCACAAGCTATGCAAATTTTCAGTGGAAAGTGATTGGAACTACCACAAAAGTGGAAACACAGCTACAACACAGGCTGGAAAATTACCTCTAACAGATGAAGCCAGTGGAAGTTGATTCTCAGAGTTTATTGCTTGAATTATTACATTTTTCAATTTCTTACAGGGGCTATTATGAGAATATGAGACTCACAAGAAATGTGGCTTGAAAAGAGATGTTTCTATCTATGGATGTATCCTTACTAAAGTTCTAGAAATGATTATCAGACAGAACTGCAACTGAAATAACAGCTATCCATCCATTTTCCTCTGCTTATCCAACATGGAGTACCTAGAGAGAACCCACATGGGCACAGGGAGAACATGCAAACTGCACACTGAGAGGGCCCCCTTCAGCAAGTTGATTTGAACTCAGGACCCCCTTGTTGTGAGGCAACAGTGCTGACCACTTCAACACTGTGCTGCCCTTTATTGGTATAGGGGGGAAAAGAGGGGGAATGCACAAGCGAGACTATCACTTCAGATAACCTTTTCAAGACTGTAGCTTCCTTTTCAATCTTAGTGTTTTTTCTTGTTGAAGTATTTGGAAAAGTGGGATTCAAATAAACAGGGGTGTCATAGTGAGGAGAAAAGTGGGACTAACTACCCTGGACCCTAAAGGCAGGGGTGATCTTTGCAAGCATCGAATGAAAAGTTTGTTTTTGTTTGCAAGTTTTTATTTCTAAGAAGTTTGTTTCATAATTTAACTATCTCCTCTAAAAATAGAGGAGGGTCACTCATCCAGACTTTTGACTGGTACTGTATAGATTGGCTGGATATACAGGACCCACAGTTCTGTGCAGCACCCCTGCAAATGAAATATATTGTTTTTAATGTGATCCCTGCCAACCCATAACCTGCAAAGCTGTGTGTGCATGTTCAGTTTCTCAGTATCAAAATTTCAGTTATAGTGATGCTTGCGCAAGTCTATTTTTCCACAGTGAAAACTGATCAGGAATAAATAAGGTTTAAAGAATGGGGCCCATGAGCATGCTTGATAATAGCAGCAATGGTAATGACAAAATCTTTTCAGTAACCAGTTTTGAATAGATAAAGCTGTAGTTTTTGTGTTGGATTAATGGAATACATCAACAGGTAAAAAACACATTATAACATTACATTGCATAATGCTGCATACATACTTACATACTCTGTTTATACTCATTTCTGTTTGGTTTTACATTTAAATGAGTATCTTAATTACGTATCTAACCTTTAATTTAACCAGCCTCTACCTCAATAATATTTTTTTATCCATATTTTTTGTAGGCAGCGTTGCATGCAGCTCCATACAGATCAAACTTCCTGAAGGCTCTGTCAAAAGGAGAGGAAGTGAGAGAGGAGGACTGTCTGGCAAATGTGCGTCAGTTCCTGGTTAATTACACTGCCACTGTAGATGCCATCTATGAGATCTACACAAATCTAAATGGAGAGCTGGACTACACTGTTTGATGCCTCAGCACATGACTAGAATGGAGGTGAAGAAGGGTCCTGCATCACTCTCAGATGTTGCATACATCCAGTTGTTTATCAGCAGGATTGTTAATTTTTTTTTCTTGTGTGGTATTTATTACTTTAATGATCCAGTGGTAATTATCACTGTGAATTTTCTCTTGAAATTTTGCAAATGCCTTAATAAAATGCAGTTTAGGATATTTTTTTATTATAATATATAATTTTAAGTATCTTCTGGAAAGCAAAGATTGCTGCTTTCAATTTTAGGTAGTTAGGGTTTTTAGTATGATTTTTAGGTGCTTTATATATAACAGCTGGCTTCATCTTAAACTCTTAAAGAGTATTACAAGATAGTAGTAGTATAGAAAAATATAATAGTTAATTTTATTTATTTTTTCCTGAATTCCAGTGAGTGCCTTGGGGTTACTGAAGGAATGTAAAATGTTTTAAAATTAAGCTTGCATCCTCTTCCCTCACACCAACCCTCTGCATGTCCTCCTTCACTACATCCATGAATCTTCTCTGTGGTCTTCCTCTTCTCCTCCTGCCTGGCAGCTCCATTCTCAACATCCTTTTTCCAATATATCCACTATCCCTCCTCTGAACATGTCCAAACCATTTCAGCCTTGTCTCTCTGACTTTGTCTCCAAACTTCTCAACATGAGCTGTCCTTCTGATGTACTCATTTGTAATCCTGTCCATTCTGGTCACCCCTAGGGAAAATTTCAACAGCTTCAATTCTGCCACCTCCAGCTCTGCCTCCTGTCTTTTTGTCAGTGCCACCATCTCCAGACCATACATCATA
>VUQH01008353.1:38399-48416 GCA_015106775.1 Etroplus canarensis
GTGTGTGTTTTTTTTTGTGTGTGTGTGTGTGTGTGTGTGTGTGTGTGTGTGTGTGTGTGTGTGTGTGTGTGTGTGTGTGTGTGTGTGTGTGTTTGTGACTCAAGGACAGAGATTTCATTAATATTACCATAAAAATAATCTTGAGGGATAAACCACTTTTAATCATACTGTGGTATGTAGATATATACATACATATGGTCTTTCATAACCTTTTTTTTTTCCACCCACATGCAATCCCACTCAGTGCTTTCTGCCACTTTAAACTGGCTAATCTTTTTCCCGTGGTCACACTTGAAGCCATTTTCCCCAGATTAGAGCAGGGACCTCATTGTTTTGGAGCAGTTTGAGTTAATCACTAATTTATGGGCAAAACAAGCCCCAGAGGCAGGGCTGAAACAGGAGTTGGACAGGCTCATTGAGTTTCCAAAACCATGGCTTCCAACCATTTCATACCCAGAGGGAGAACATAAGGAAACAATTACGATGACTGCTAGATACGATTCCCACATGAGATAAAACTAAAATTCTATTTCTTTGTTATTATCCATACATGTTGGCAGAGCTGCCAGGCAAAAACCCCGCAGGTCTTTGATGTTAGGCTAAAGACTTATCTTGAACACTTTTGTGTGATAACATGTTTACGAGTGTCAAATCCTCCACAGGAACATGGCACTGAAAACTGGCAGTTAATTACAGAACAGCGCTTCTCAGCAGGCATAAATACTTGTTTACCACACCAATAATCCTGATATTTAAAATACTCTGGCCTACCTTAATAACCAGGAACGAAGCTCAGCAAATTCACGAATGCTTTTAAAAACCCATTTCTCCGTTACCATGACAACCTCTTCTATGCACTCACTTGGCCCAATAAGCCCAGTCATTAGAACCATGTAATTAATTGGCCCTGCCTTCATTCATCTGTTTAAGACGCGCTTCTGCCTGTTAGAGCAAACAGCTAACCTAGCAGCTGCTAAGCCACAAATGGAAAATAAATTTATGCCTCTTATTTGTTTTTACATTATTTACATGATTAGATACTAATTATATCCTGGTGTGATTGATTATTTCAGTTAATTCCCAACCTCAATATTATTACAAAGGGGACCTATCACGCTCATTTTCAGCTCCATATTTTCAATTTTGTGATTCAACCAGAGTAACTGCATGATTCACAGTTAAAAGAAATTCTTATTTGTCTTGTGCTGGCCCTTAATGAACGCCCTCAATTCATTCTCAGTCTAAAAACAGGTGTTTTAGCAAATATCTCATTAAGACCTCCCTCTCTAAAAGCCTACTTTCTTCTTTATTGGCTTTTGCAAATAAAGCCCAGTGCTGGTAAGCACCACCTACTAATCTCAAGCTTTGGTTGTGCCCAAGATGTCCACAGAAGCAAATGGGAGCATATCTGACATCAATTCAACACAAAGGTGGAAAAAACCAAGCATTTTGAAGAGCCTGAAGCCAGGGCTTTTGGTTCGCAGAGGTTGTGTTTACCTTATTATTTGAAACTGTGTCCACATTTATTATGAGCCTCCAACTTTGCAATGGTATATATGAGTAAAATTCTCGTAGGTCATCTTTAAACACTTAATTTCAAACATTCTGTGAACTCAGTTTAAAACTGCAGAATCTGCCCATAAGAGACCATTGAAAAAAGTGTTAAAACAAGCCAAGATACACCATAAAAGTACCACTGCCTTATAAAGTTGTTCTAAAGTCAGTTCTGCCAGTTCCGGAAAAAAGAAATCCCACTAATTTTCCCTACAGATAATCTTAGGGGACTGACAGCTGGACCCCCTGTTCTGTAGGGATGGATATGAAATGTTGGTCTTTAAGTTTCCATGTCCACCAGCCAGCTTGGGTCCACTGAGTGATGTAAATTTTGTCATCAGATGGTGAGCGCAAGGGTCCTTGCAAATGTCTGTGTGCCAGTCAATTTTTTTTGACCACACAGGTAATTTCCCTCTGGGATTAATAAAGTATTCCGATTCTGATTCATCCATTGGGACTTTACGTTACAATGCAAAAAGGATGCACATGACCAAAGCGGCAGACTTCAAAGAAGTATAACGGAAATGATAAATGACCGTGGTATCTCCAGCTTAGTCCTTATACTTGCTTGATGCTTGCTATTGTCACCTTGTGGATGATGGCACGCACTAAAAGTCTTCAGCTTCTTCAGCTGGGTTTATGGTAGCTGTATTGGTTATGATGCATGCCAACTGAGGTATCACCACTACCATTGCCCCTGCTCCATCACCATTTATACTGGCGCTTGTCACTTTTGCCACATTCAGCCGTTTGCGGCAAGCACGAACTAAGTGGTCTATTCCTACCTACACCAGCAATCATATGTAGGTGGGGACACGTATCATTCGGGAGAGAGCGGCAGGGAGTCTGGCTCATCTCAACTGTTAGTATAAATGCTGACGTGGCTGTGGGTAAGTCACAGCTGGCACGTGATATAACCAATGCATGACCATAAACAAGATTTGAAATACTGCCTCTGGCTTGCTTCTTCTTCACAATGATAGCGGCTAAGGCATTTATTGTAGAGTTTAGAGACACTCAGAGACTAGAGAGCTTCAGATTTGAGTGCTAGTTCATTGCATTTTGCATCACAGTAGGGCACAGGACATGTCAACACTATATGCTCTTAAATTTCACTCATACTAACCACTCTATTCACAACCTTTGTTAGTAAACAAAAAAATTAAAAAAAATGACACTCATGCACATTATTTTCACATGTTTCATTCTTTCCATGTCAGCTCTCCATATATGAAGGGTATGCACTCACAAAACAGAGTAACCTCGAGGTTGAACACTTCGCTATGTATGCTCGAGGAGGTTCTGGCAAATACTCCCTTGCACCAGTGTCATTCCTCATTTGTTTCTGTGCCACTTGCCCAGCTTGGGCAAAGTTTCCCCTCTCAAAGGCAGCCCGAGCACAGGCAGGCAGCGTGGGAAAAAAGCATTTCCAGCCCCTGCTTTCAAGCTGAGATAGCAGTGAAGATCACAGTTCTCATTCACTCGTCACATAATTCCTAACAATCGCTGCTCAGAAATCTTTCACATGGGTTTGTGTGGCTGTCCTGTACCTTCCATTTATCGATAGCTAAAAATGGAAATGGCTTTCAAAAGCACAGCAGTGGCTTAATACTGTCCCTTTTTAACTTGATCCAACAGCTTATTTAATGAAGCCCAGACCACACAGACTGAGCTCCCATCAGCAGTCAATTCCCTGTGGCTGTGCTTGAAATGTCAGGCTACAGCTGCAGGGTGCTGCACTACGCACAGTGCAGTACATAAAACTGGGGGGAAGGGAGTGGGGGTGGGTGGAGGCCCTGCAGGTAAACAGGATGAGAAATGCATCCCTGTTTCTGCCTGAGGCAAACTAGGCCCTTCTGTTCCAACATTTAGCAGACAAGCGCGCCACTGATTCCCAATTAATATTTAATAACAAAAAAGACAAAGAGGTATTTCACCCGGGGAAATGAGGGATGAGTAGATGAAGCTTAAGAGGGAATGAATTTCCAGCATTTCAAATTTGAATATGGTTGGATACACACTGTTTGGCTACAAGTAAATAAGGAAGACATAATAATTAACTACACAGTCTGTCACACCACCATAGTGTTTTCAGTTCTTTTTGACTGATTGGAGCTTGTATTATAACTGTGTGGGTACGCACAATGCACTTACATGACATCTTGTATCCTGTTAGTCTTGTTACACCTGCTAGATCAGGACAGTTTTTGCAGTTTTTTAACTACATGGAGTTTGGTGACTTCAATAAAGCCCCAGCATGGCTCTACTCAACTTCAACCTGAGAGAGGTCTAATTATCAAGGATAAGTGGAAACACTTGTGTGAATGTGCAGGTGTTAGGTGAATAATTACAGCATTGTTAAACTAAAAATAATGGTGTCTTCCACAGTTTCCATATTTCCAAAATAAGCATTTACTATTTAATACCCTGACCCATTTTGAGAGACAATGTGCATATACGCAATGTGGACAAAAGTATTAGATCACCCACACATTATACCTACAAGAGCTTTTATGATATAGTCCATAGGCATTAATATTGAGTTGGTCCCCCTTTGCAACTATAATAGCTTCCACTTTTCTGGGATGGCTTTCTACAAGATTTTGGAGTTTGCCTTTGGGAATTTTTGCCCATTCATCCAGAAGACGATTTATGAGGTCAGACATTGATGTTGGATCAGAAGGCCTGGCTCACAATCTCTCTTCTATCTCATCCCAAAGGTGTTCAGTGGGGTTGAGGTCAGGTTTAAGTGTTGGCCAGTCAAGTTCTTCCACACCAGACTCATCAAACCATGCATTTACGGACAGTGCTTTTTACACTGGGGCAGTCATGCTGGAAGAGAAAAGGACCTTCCCCAAACTATTACCAAAAACTTGGAAGCAACGAATTGTCCAAAATGTCTTGGTAAGCTGAAGCATTAAGGGATCCCTTTAAAGGAACCAATGGACCCAGGTCATCACCTGTAAAAAGAAACAAAAAATACCCTCAAGCGTTATCCATCCACCACCAAACTTCACAAGTGGCACAGTGCAGTCAGGTAGGTAACATCCTCCTGGCATTTGCCAAACCCAGACTCATCCATCAGACTGCCAGATAGAGAAGCGTGATTCATTGATCCACAGAACAAATTTCCGCTACTACAGAATCCAGTGGTGGCATGCTTTAGACAATTCCATCCAATGCTTGACACTGTGTTTGGTGATGCTATGACTTGAATGGAGCTGCCTTGGTCATGTCATGAAGTTCCAAGTGCATAGTTTTAGTGCTCATGTTAATGACTGAGGAGACATGGAACTCTGCACCAACTGAGTCAGCAAAGCATTGGCAATTTTTACATACTATGCACCTCAGCACTCGGCAACCCCATTCTGTAACTTTACATGGTCTGCCACTTGTGGCTGAGTTGCCGTGGTTTCTTAACGCTTCCACTTTGTAATAATACCACTTACAGTTGATCATGGAACATCTAGAAGGGAAGAAATTTCACAAATTGAGTTGTTGTAATGGTGGTTTACTATTATAGTACCACGCATAATTTCAGTAAGCTCTTTGAAACTAGCCATTATTTCACAAATGTTTGTAAAGGCAGACTGCATGGCTGCATGCTTGGTTTTTATACCTTAGACAATAGGAATGAATGAAACACCTGAGTTCAGTGATTAAAATGGTGTGGCCAAAATACTTTTGTATATATACACTGTGGTTTATATAGCCAAAGGCAGGTGTTCTTAAATATTTTCTGGCATGCCACTAAGAGTTCAATCTCCACACCCATTCCAAGCTAAATATTAGAGAAATAAAGGTTAAAACTACAACATCAGCAACTCTCATTTGTTTATTCTCCCTGCAAATATAATATTCATTCAACTTAGTTTCACTCAGTATTTTTCCTCTAGTAGTCCTTGCCCCACCTCCAATGGCTCTGTGCCCATGCCACTTGAGAAGCAACATTAACACCCTTTTATTTTAGCCTGAGAAAATTCGTAGCACACATAATGTTACTTCTATGACACCACAGTCTGAGTTGGAATGTTTCATTTCAATCACTGATGCAGCTAATCTCCCATGGGTCCAAATAAAATACTTTAAATACATGATAGTGCAGCCTCCTAAATATAACAACGCCACAATACCTGCATCAAGAAAAGAAATAAAATATAAGTCACATTCATAGCGAAACAGACTTATAAAATTGCAATATGCACCCAGTGGAACAATTATGCTTTAAGTTGTTATATATCCATTATACAGACTAGCTGCAAACCAGAAAGATGGTGCATCAGCAATTTTTAAAGCAACTGAGAAAAGAGAAAACGGTGCAGAATAAACGAATTTGTGTTGTGATCTCATTATGTGGATGTAGTCTTGGTAGGGAGGAAAAAGCGTAAGCAATGTGGACCACAACACAAACAGCATGAAAGTAAAGTAACCTACATAAAGACAGCAATATCAACCAAGAACCAAATCTGCAGACACATTTTATCAGTTAATTGGAAGAAATCTAATCACAAATTCCACTCCCAAAGGTTCCCCACTCAACCTTTCAACAAATGCAATATAATCAGTCAAAATGAAGGTCAAACAGCACTGACACATGAAGCACTTTCTGCACACAATGTGAGTGTTGTGATTAACTCTGTAATTTTACTTTGTCCACTTTGACCTGCATGGGCACACTGATTACAAGCATTACAATTAGCCGACATTACCATCAAGTAGCCTATTACTTTCATTGAAAAAGCTCCACAGTGTCTGACATCTCAGCACACGGTTAAAAACTATGTGTGATCTTTATGAGCACACAGAGGCAGGAAGGTCAAGTAGAACATGAAGTTTATGAAGTAAAACATGACCAAGATCCTTTTGGGTTTTTCTTTTTAATGTGTAGCAAAAAACTGTATCATTTATGCTAAAATGTCTTAAACTGTTTGATAGACTCACCTTTGTGGGTGCATGGCTGTAGTGGTGGTATTGGCAGCAGTAATGGTGGTGGTGCAACATCTAGGCTTTTGGGTTTGCAGGCCAAATGCTGCGACGAGAGGTTCTGCCGTCTCTGGATACAGGCCAGCATGATAGTTTGCTAGGGCTGCGCACAGCCTGGGTAAACCTGCTAGAACAAAAACAGGTTTTCACACTATGGCCATCACATTAAACATCAAGTACACAAAACCAGACTGGCATATAAGCAGCTTTTTGGGGTTCTTATAAACAGCAGTGTTTGCAGCCAAACTAACTGCATTCTTCCCATGAAGATGCTAATGTGGGGTTATTTTGCAAGCATGTTAGTTTGCCAAAAGTACCCTGTTGACATCAGCTAATTAAGACATTAGAACCCAAAGTATGAATGACATTTCTGCATCATAACTTGATGGCAATCCATCTTGTATCGGCTCACACTTTTCTGTCTTAATCACAAATATTAACCTCACAGCCCCTTTAGAGGAAAAGTCAAGGGACCACCAACGTTACTGAATAATGTGAGTACAAATCTTCATCCAGTTGATGTTGGCAAATTTCTTAAGATAACTGAAAAGCGACCTGCTGAGCATTAAAGGGAAAGTCAGGGGGCTGTCAAAGTCATTAGGAGTCAGCCTCTGGGAACTGCAGCTATAACTGCTCAAAATTTCACAGCTATCTCCAAATAAATGAGATATAAAAATGCACGTCTGCCTTATTTGTGCCAGTGGAGCTAAATGCATTCAGTAGGTTTCTTTCTCTGGGAAGATGAATATTTGCATGCGTGGTTGATAGCAATTTATCCAAAAGATGAGATAACTGCTCCTTCAATCACCCACAGTGAGTTTTTTCCTTGCATCAAACATTAGTGTTGCAAAGCTTTCTAGTAGACACTAAAATCCATCAGGAGTCTTCTTTCTAACATCTAATGTTACCGCTGTAGCTTAGATATCTAAAACTCTGCAATCACTTGGGTCCTTTTACCATATTAAAATTCAGCAGCCCCTCTTTGAAATGCAGAAACTGTAAATTTAAGAAAGAAATATCATTTAATGATGACTCCATCTCCCTCCTCTGCTTAGTTGTTATGATGGCTCTTTCCCATTATCAACTTTGCTCTGTCGGTTGTGATCACAGATCATTTACAAACCCTCCTGCAGCCTCAGGCTATGCTTTTCAATTTCTAACCAGACCCGAGACCTTGGTTTCTTGTTCTATAAATTTATGACTGTATTGATCAGCAGAGAAAGCCAAAAGCAGCTCACTTCCTAAAATAGGCTGTACTGTTTGCAGTGTTAAGTATTGTCAGAGGAAATGAGAGTCTGTGTCTGAACAAGACTCACCAAAGCCACAGCTGTGCTGATTGAAGCAATCATTCTGAAAAGAGAGCCAGGCTTTGAGGAAATATTTCAGTGATAATCACATTTGACATAGTGTTTGATTATCTGAGAGAGTCAGCAACTCTGAATGCAAGCATTGCAAAACTAAAAAACCTCGGGCTACATGTGGTACTTATCTCTGTGTTTGTATCAGGTAGCCTATCCTGAAGACAGGCAACTGCTGTCATTGCAGAAGGCTACAGATGTATTGGCATTAATAGTTAATCAGTCTGATGATTATAACCTGAAACGTATTTTTTTTTAGATACGCAGCAGTCCAAAAGATGGCTACTATGAGCCTAGAGGATGTAGCTGTCAGATTGCCTTTTTTTCTTTTTCAGTCTTAAGGTTCTTCTGGATTTTTGTTTTCATTTCTGCCTTGGGGTCTGAAGGGCAGCTAAAGTAAGTCAACCACATAACAGCATGTTCAGTGATGGACTGCAGAAACATGATTACCTTTGCCTCAAAAGGAAGAAGAGAGAGTGGCTCTTATTTTACTCAGGTGCCAAAAAAAGGACTCACTCTTCCCCACTCCCTTCCTCCACTCCACATCTGTCCCTCGGTGACAAGCTCACTTCAAACTGCTCAGTGCAACCTGCCTCATCTGAACACACACATCTGAAGAGCTAAAAGCCTCAGCATGGTCAGATTCCATTTTGAAAATAATAGCAATTTCACAGCAGCCCATCCATTACCACACATTTGTCAAGAGGGAGATAGTAAAAAGGCAGAAGGAACACAAGAGAGAAAAATGCATGTCTAGGGAAATCCCTTCACAAGCAGAAAATGAGACATGAATTGGAATACCTTCCATTACTCCCAAAATTTGCAGCTGGAAGAAAATACATCAAGGAGAGCATTATATTTCAAAGGGAGGCCAGCAAGGACTTAATGCAAAAAGTTTAACGGGAAGCACAAATCATGAATAAAGTGTAAGTAGTGATGGTTTCTTTTATTTTGCTTAACTTAAAATTTCATAAAAGGAAAAAAGTTCAAATAGTCTTCTCAATTTTGGCTAGCAAAAAAGAGAACCAATATTAAAGTGATCTCAGAATATGTGATATTCTCTAGAAGTCCTCAAGCAATTTCAGTTACATTCCATCCTTTATATACAGATGTTTGAAATTTCTTATGACGTTGAATCAAGGTACACTTATTGGTCACTTCATTAGGTATATTGTTCAACTGCTCTTTAAAACAAATATCTAATCAGACAGTCACATGGCAGCAAGTCAGTGCATTCAGGCATGTTTACATAGTGAAGACAACATACTAAAGTTTGAACTGCGCATCAGAATGGGTGATTTAAGTGACTTTGAATGTGGCATAGTTGTTGGTGCCAGACAGGTTAGTCTGAGTATTTCAGAAACTGTTGATCTACTGGGATTTTCCCCACATACCCATCTCTAGGGTTCACGGAGAATGCTCCAAAAAAGAGAAAATATCCAGTGAATGACAGTTCTGTGGGGGAAAATGCCTTGTTGATGCCAGAGGTCAGAAAAATGGCCAGGCTGCTTTTCAAGCTGAAAGGAAGTCAATAGTAACTCAAATAACCACTTGTTACAACCAAGGTATGCAGAAGAGCTGATTGCACAACACATTGAACTTTGAAGCAGATAGGCTACAGCAAAAGGCCACACTGGTTGGCACTCTTGTCAGCCAAGAGTGGGAAACTGAGGTTATGCTTTACATGCGCTCACCAAAATTGGACAACAGAAGATTGGAAAAAAGTTGTCTGTTCTGATGAGGTTCCATTTTTGCTGCGACATTCAGATAGTAGGTAAACAGTATGAAAACATGGATCCATCCTGCCTTGTATCAACACTTCAGGCTGGTGGTGGTGGCATAATGGTGTGGGGAATATTTTTTGGCACACTTTGGGTCCCTTAGTACCAAACAGCATCATTTAAATACCACAGCCTACCTGAGTATTGTTGCTGATCATGTCCACCTCTTTATGACCCCAGTATACCCATTTTCTGATGACTGCTTCCAGCAAGATAATGCGCAATATCACAAAGCTCAAATCATCTCAGACTGGATTCTTGAACATTACAATGAGTCCATTACTCCACAGTTACCAGATCTCAATTCAATAGAGCACCTGAGGGAAGTGGTGGAATGGCAG
>VUQH01008360.1:0-11294 GCA_015106775.1 Etroplus canarensis
GACCCCTACTCCATTTCTCTTCCTACCTACACCATAGTAGAACTGTTTGAATCCACCTCCGATGTTCCTGGCCTTGCTTCCCCTCCACCTGGTTTCTTGCACACACAATATATCTACCTTCCTTCTCTCCATCATATCAGCCAGCTCTCTCCCTTTACCAGTCATAGTCCCTACATTTAAAGTCCCTACTCTCACCTCCACCCTCCTACCTCTTCCTTCTCTCTCTCTGCCTCCTAACACGCTTTCCCCCTCTCCCCCTCCTTGGCCTTTGGCCAACAGTAGCATAGTTTCCACCGGCACCCTGTTGGCTAACGGCACCGGAGGCAGTCGTTGTTAACCCGGGCCGCGACCGATCCGGTATGGAAGTCGTGTTATGAATCCGCATATTTGATTTGGCAAAGTTTTTACGCCGGATGCCCTTCCTGACGCAACCCTCACCATTTACCTGGGCTTGGGACCGGCACTAGGACTACACTGGCTTGTGGGCCCCTGTGGCTGGTTTGAGATTTTAAGTGATTGTTTTATTAAATGTCCTTATCTTAAAATACATCAAGGCCTTCTCAAGTCTCTATATGCCAAGGTGCTGCTTGTTATGCCTTGGTTTTGGCTGGTAAATAAAGGTGACCTGACATTTACCAGTAGCGTCTTCAAACTATGGTGCCACTATGAAACTATAATATACAAATGAATTACAAAATATATGACATGTATGACCTTGGGTTTTTGGTGTGAGCAGTAAAAATTTGTTCCACCACCATTTTTAGCCCTTTAAAGGTGGAAAATATTAACTTTGTTTTCATGGACACAGTACATATGATGCTGGACAGATAAACCAGCACATAAATGACAAAGTAGCTTATCCAGCTCAGGATCCCTCACAATTCACAATTAATGTGTGAAGTACAGAAAGAAAGTGATACGTTTTCTTGTCAGTGGTTAGCTGTATGGCAAAAACTAACGATAATTAAAATCCACTGAGAAGTCAAAGAGGCTCACAAACAGTCATAGCCAGAACGATGGCCATAATTCTTGACCGGCCCTAACCTAACTTAAGACATAATGATTCAACAAATGATGGCTTTTATGTTTTGCTGGAAGAGGACCACAGGCAAAGACTCTTTTGACTTCTTTTGAGCACAGTTTGGATGAAGAGCCATAAGATGATAATTCTGTGCAAGTTTAACTAAAATTTGGTTAATACTCTGGAAGGAGCAGTGATTTTTGTGAAAACAGAGAAGTTCCCATATAATATTAAATATGACCTTGACCTCAAGCACAGTTTAGGTGAAGACCCATTAGGTGATCAAGATGTGAAACTTAGATTAAACTATGAAGAATACTCTACAAGGAGTAGTAATTCAATGGGCAGATGGACGCTTTGCATTAGCTCATTGGTCCTTTGGGCTGGATGAGGTAGAAATGGTATTCATGAACATTAAAATAAGGGTGGATATTCATGGCCAGAAACACAAATTACAGATTAAAGGTAGTAACTATTTTGTGAACTGCCGTGAAACTGCGTTGGTGTAGCATTCTGTCTCTTAAAATCAGAATTTCTTCTTTGTTATATTTTTTCATCTTTCTTCATCGAAAGGCTTTTATTATTTATCATAATTTATTAATCTGTTTTCCTCTTCCTATTTTATATTTTGAAAAACTGAAAAAACTATCAAGTATTAAAATTTTGTTTAGAAAGGTATTTACTGTAATAATAATAATAATAACAATAATAATAATAATTATTATTATATAATAACAACTAAATCAATACATTAAAAAAATCAAAAAATAAATCACTTGTTGAGACTTTTCTAAATTATCAATAAAACCTAATAAAATATTATGCCCACTTCTTATCTTGTTGCCATAGATACAAGTTCTAGCAATACAGCCTTGGAGTGTTTTTTGAACTGAGGTGACCCCTTTGTTTTATTTTGCTTTAGCATTGAGAATTAACTACAAAACCCTGATAGTCCCTTTACTTTATTACCAAAGCTTTGATGTACTAAGTGTGTGAAGCGAGAGGCAAATCAGAGCAGCTCATGTTTTAAAAACTACATTAGTACCTTTGGCATTGGAAAGCGCAGCTTGGCCAACTCCACATTTCCGACGAGTGGGATAGTGATTCGGTTGGGTAACACCAAATAACTGTAGATAATGTCTTGAATCAGGCTGTCAGAGAAGCCACTGTAAGTGGGGGTGGGGGTGGGGGGTTGAGAGGGGAGAAAAAAGGACGATAAACAGAATGAAGCAATGAATTATTTAAGGGTGCCCTTGGGTTATAAATATTCACTTTTAATCTCAGCTTCGTTCAGTATGTTTCTGTTTAGCATGTGCGATGGTAGTAGGAAAATTGGAATCAGTTCAAGCACGGTGCTGCTGTTAACCAACAAACCTCTGAATGTCAGTCTGATCCACTAATGATTCAGTGCTGAATGACAACGCACAGAATGACATTTCCATCAGGCTCGCCTTTGTTCATTTAGCTCCCATGACACAGCTGGAAAATTGCAATCATGGTTCAAAAAAATTAAATTACACTGACAATTCATCATGCTGGGTTATTGCTCAGCCTGTCCCTAGAAGAAAGATGGTTATTTTTACAGACCAGGTGTCCATATATATCATGATGTGCCTATTCTAATGAAGGGCAATTTTATAACTACCCAAGACATCACCTGGAAGTGATCCTGGCATCTTCTCTGGAGTGATCTGATGACTCCAAATAGCAGAGATATGTACATAATCATCTGAAAGAAACGCTTAAGTGCTGCCATGTGGGATGCAAAAACCTAAAAAAAGAAGCAAAAAAAAAAAAACCCCTGGACATTCACTGATACCCACATCTGATGTACCGGCCCCTTGTGCCTTCTAGGTGTCAACCAGTGAATATATTTACAGCAGCTGGGTAACAGCCTCGATGTAATTGGTGTTATAAATTTAGGAAACTTGTATTGTTGATGTGTTGTTGAATTAGGCCCAAGATATTTTCAGCATCCTCAGTAAAATGTTATGTATGTTAAAATTATTCCTCAAGCATGAAAAGCGACTTACAAAACTAATTACTGTACTGAACAAGTCAAACACAGTAAATTGTACATTTAGTCAAAGATAGACCATCTGTTTCATCGTACAAAAATTATAACACCATAAACTCGTGAAAAAATTTTCACAAGACTGTAGTCCAATGAAAACCTAAGTACATCCCCATCCCATTCAATAGCTTGTGGAACCACCTTTAATAGCAATAACCTGAAGAAATCATTTCCTGTGTGACTTCATCAGTCTCTCACATTGTTGTAGAGGAATTTAGGCCCACTCTTCATCACAATGTTGTTTCAGTTCATTGATGTTTGCGGGCATTCATATATGAACAGCTCTCTTAAGGTCCTGCCACAGCATTTAAATTGGACTAAGATTTGGGCTTTAACTGGATCACTGCAATACATTGAATCTTTTCTTTTTCAGGCATTCTGTTGTAGATTTGCTGCTGAGCTTGGGATCATTGACCCGAATTTCAGCAAAAGCTTTAGCCATCAAACAAAGTGTCCCCCGTAGGGTAGTGGTTTGGCTTACAAGTGAAAGGTCTCTGGTTCAATCCCAGGTGGGGACTCAAGCCCCCCCTCACCATGAAGGACTACATCTGGTATAAAACCTCTGCCAGATTTCCAGTGTGGATTAATCTGCTGTGGAGAATACAAGTGAGCAGCCGAAAGGTATAGTTTTTTTTAGCTGTCGGAGAGACAAATTTATTGCTCAAAAGCAAAGTATATGGGTGGTTGTACCACATGAAGAAAGGAGCAGTTAAATCTTTTCATAATTAAGAATACATTTGTACGTAATGCATTTTTAGATGTTTTTTGCTTCTAAAGTCCTTGATGATTGCTAATAACTATTCTAAAAAGGGCATAACATTTAGGATGTATAACATATATTTGTTAGACTGTTGGTTAAACCCTTCAAATAGCACTCATTAACTGTTTCTGGTTTATGTTCATCTCTCTGCTTTTTCAAGGCAGTACACATTCTTATTTCCATGATTACTGACCACTTCACAACATCCTCTAATTCCCTCTTCACTGTAAGCTTCGACAGCAAGTAGGTCACAGAACACCTGACCCTGACAAGCATCACCAAACATAGGCTAAAAGGCCAAACGGTCCATCAGGCTGAAAGCATTTCAGTTAGCACAAAGGCCAAAGTCCACAACAAACACCAGGCTCCTTTGGTGATTTCCTTTCTTTTTTGCCAGGGATACATATTGATTAGGTAAAAGATTAAAATACCAAGAAGTAAGGTGAAATAGTTTCCAAATATTGTACAAGAAAAGTATAAATCACCAGGAGCTATTTGACATTTCAGATTTAAAGCATATTTCTGAGTTTGCCGGAGTTTCATGTAGATAAGGCAGACAAAGTTCTGAATCAGTTTCACTACGAGGGGAGTTAGAGATTACTTTATAAATGCCTGTAATTCCAGCCCTTGCAGTTTATTATGGAAACGTGAAATTCCAAAAATGAATACCAATTTCTGGGGCTGTCCTGCTCCGTTGTATTTTCCCCCAAGGCAAAACCCATCAAAAACTTGAAAAGCAAAAACTTTCCAGCACAAGCAGACACCAAATGAAAAAAAGTCATTTTAGCCTGCCTTTGTTTGTCACAAGAAACATTCATTTGATCAATCCTCAGCTTATCTTCCAACAAAGCAACATGAAGAGACATTAGGATGCTCTGGCAGGTGCTGATCAAAGCTGGAGCTTTTCTCCATCTGAGAGCTGAGGGTGTAAAGGGAATCTTGCTGTATCAGCACTATTTTTGTTGCTCCCTTGGCGTAAACTGCGGAACACCCCCATGTCCTTGCTTGTTTGTTTGTGTGTGTGTGTGTTCATCTATTTGTTGTCTCTACGCTCAGGACTGCATACCTAAACACTTACCATATAATGTACTGTATGATAATGCACTTTACGTGCTACTAATATCAACCATCTTGCGACATATAACGATTCCTTAGCCATGCTAGATTTGTTCTGGCTGATGACAGAGGCGCCATTAAATTCTACACAAGCATTTGAGATTCCCAAGAGATGAATCTTAGCGACTTTAGCGATTCCCTGACCTTTTTTCTTATGCAATTAGCTAGTAAAGGATTTCACTTATCCAGTGAGGTGTTGCCACATCTTCTAAAGAGATTGGTGCTTAAGATTCTACAACTATTCATGGTCCCCAGAGGAACCCATTTAATGATTTTAACAATTGCTGAATTTCCCTCCACAATGAGGTTGAATTTCCTGGCCATTTATGTTCACGGATTGCCACTGAAACTGCTATAGACATTACGTCTTCTATAGTGTGAATTGCAGTCACTTGAGAAATCCCCTAAAATTTCATTTAGTGCAAATATAAGGGGCAAAATTTCTGTCCTGCAATTAGAAAGAATGCAGGTAGAGGGCACTTTCATGCTGGCTGCAGTGTGCATTCAAGCTGCATCCATTTTTGATATGTAGCGGTATGTACAATGGTAATAACATTTCCCTGAACCTCAGCTGTATTTTGTGTTAACACCCAGAAGCTGAATATGATAAATATTAGCACCACTAAACATCAGCATGTTAGCAATATGCCTGTGAACAAGTTGATATGATAACCTAAATACTTAGCTCAAAGCACTCCTGTACTTGGATGCACCCAACCAGAGCTGCTTGGATGACTTTAGACTTGTAAAAATCAGAATGTAAACATGCAAATAAACATGGGTTACATTATAATAACAAAAACAGGGTTTAAGAGAGCGAGACACCGGGCAAGCCTTCAAGTAGGCAGCTGATGCTCTGTAGCTATGATTTCACCATGCAACACTCTCTGTTTCTACTCATGTCCCCCTCACCCTGATATCAACACCTGAACTAACACACCCACATTCACGCACACAACCTCAACAGATCCATTTCATCCCCAAAGACCACTCAACAGCAGTGAGTCCACTGAGCGTTGCCTGTGTCAACATGTCTGTCAACATCAGGGGGGCATTCAATGAGCAGCTGTAATCCCACAAACTTACATTCACTATTCATGCCTGTGTCGTCTTTTTTTTAGCCTGTAAATAATGTAAGAACCACTCAAGATGGCAGCATGTAATTGTGTTGGGCTGTTAGCAACTCTTAATCGGCTTTTGTTTACGTTCTGGTCAGCCCACACAACAACCCGAGGGGAAAAGACACTTAATATGAACACAATAAAATGAAGAAACAGAGCAGATAAACAGCACTGATCTGACCTATTTAAGTCAAGTAAGATGATTTGACTGTTGTCTTAATCCTGTTATTCATGCTGTGTGTACAAATAAACATACTGAAGACAAGCACTGTTTCATGCTTGATCTCTTTTTGCTTGTAAATGCGTGACACTAGATATGTTTATCTAAATCAGCTCAGTCTGGCAAAACTTGAAAAAAAAAACCCAACAGCAACTCAGACAAAAACACAGGCAGAGAAACTTCAATATTGGAAAATACTTTCAGTACAATTAGTGAAATTTACAACCCCAATTCCAAAAAGGTTGGGACATGGCATAAAATTTAAATAAAAAATATTATGGAATGATTTGCAAATCTCATAAACTAATGTTTTATTCCCAAAGAACAAAGAAAACATATTAAATTGTCATGGTTCCCCTTTTGGTCCCCTCTTTTGAGCTCTCTTCCTCTCTCTCTCTCCTTCCCTGGCTCCCTGCCTCCCTTCCTCCCTAGGTGTCTTCGTCCTAATCTGCGTCTTATTTTGGTAGTCTGTCTGGTCCCCGCTGCACTTCCCTTCCTTAATCGTATCAGCTGTGTTTCCCTACCACCTGTTGTCCTCTGATTGGTTGTCTCCGTCTATTTTAGTTCTGTCTCCTCGTCTCTCCCTTGTCCGGTCACTGATGTTGATGTTGTGATGTCGTTTTGTCGTCATCATCATCCACGTCTCTACTCTGCTTGTCTCATCCCTCTTTTGGATTTTTCCATCCTGGGTTGTTTGGACTATACTCTGCACTTCGGCATAAAGCCTTTTTAGTCATCATCTTTGTCTCTACAGTTCTGCATCGTGGGTCCATACCACACCTCACCACACAAACCGTGACAGAATGACGAGACTGACAGTGGACCCCGCGGACCGCCTACCTTCCGCTGAGGAACTGCAGGACGCACTCAGCAGCCTGCAGAGCTGCATCCAAGCCCTCAAGCGCCCAGCAGGTGAGTTGAGCGAGGCGCTCACCTTCACAAAGATCCTCCACGTCTTTGAAGACATCCCCACTCTCCTACTCCTGCCGGGTCTCCTCGAGCTGTGGCACGATGCCGACGAGGCGAGGCAGCGTCTCCTGAGGGGGAGACACGGCTGTGTTCCCGGCGCCTCCAGTCCTGCTCTGCCTCCTCTTCCCTCAGCGTCCCGCCTTCCCGGCGGCTCCTTCTCCTCCTCGCCACCCAGTAAGCTGGAGGGATTGCTGGGCGAGAGCACGGCATCTTCTCCGCCTGACTTCGTGCCTCAGTGGCGCACGTCGAAGCCACCACCACTGGAGGAGGGGCGCGAGAGCCAGCCATCTTCACCCTGTCCTGAGCCGGAGCCTCAGCAGCAGGCTGACCCAGTTCTCGGGCTGGTCGTCAAGCAACGTCGGTGCGCCAAGCAGCGTCATGCTACGCGGAACTCCCGCCTTCTTCCGGGTTCGCGCCGCCAGAGCGGTCCGAGCCCCCGGATCCTTCCTCGCTGGTGCCGCGAGAGCCGCACGACCCTCAGCCTTCTGAGCTCGCAGTTCGAGGACAGCTGGACTCTTCTCTTTTATCTTTTTCCTCCTTCCTGGACTTATCACGGCTGGAGCCTCCCGAACCACTAGCCATCTTCAGACCGTCTTCGCGGGTGCAGCCACCCCAGCTTAAGGTATGTGACTCTTTCCCTGAGCCCCAGCTCAGCGCATGTTTTCCTGTAGCCCAGGCTGGGGATTCGCTGGGGGCTCAGGGGACTGTGGCTGCACCCGGCATAGTTAAGACTGTTATTGGCCCCACTCCACCAGAGACTATTCCTGAACTGTTTTTTCCAGAGACTGTTTTTGAATTACTTTCCTTTGGGACTGTTGATAACCATGAACTCGGCTTTTCTGTTTTGTTTTCAGGGCGTTTTGCTGATGTGTTTTCTAAGCCCTCGCCTTCTGTTAAATTTATTGATTCTCCCTCATGTCTTCCCCTGTCCAAGCAGTCTCTGTGTGTATCTGTTTAGGGCCTCCTTTTGTGTTCCCACACCTGGTCTCGCTCTCTGCCCTCCGTGGCGTTCGCTCCGCCCTCTGAGGCGTTTCTTTCCCCTGCTGCTGAAGTGTTTCCCTCGCCTTCAGCGCCCGCTGTGGAGAGTCTTCCGCCCTCTGTGGCGTTTTCTTCGCCCAGGGTGGTGTTTCGTCCTTCTCTAGCCGCCGCTGAAGCCCTTCTCTCGCTTTCAGCGGCCGATGGGGAGAGTCTTCCGCCCTCAGTGGTGTTTTCTTCGCCCTGCGTGGCGCCTCCTTCCCCTCCAGCTGCCGCTCAGGCGTGGTGGCCGCGGAGGAAGATCCTTTGCCTCCGGCTCCCGCTGAGGCACTATCCTTGCCTTCAGCCGCAGCCGAGGCACTCTCTCCGCTGTCAGCCGCTGCAGGTGGGGCCCCCCCCTTGCTCTCTGCCGCCGCTGATGTGCCTCTCTCGCCATCAGCTATCCCTGATGTGCACCCTGTGCCTTCAGCCGCCGCAGCTGAGCCTCCCATGCTCTCTGCTGCTGCTGAGGCACCCCTCTGGCCATCAGCCTTTGCTGCCGAGCCGTCGCAGTCTTCAGGCGCGGCTGTGGAGCCATCCTTTCTCTCAGCCGCCGCTGGAGCACCCTCCATACTCCTAGCCACTGCTGCAGGCCTGCGCTTCCTGCCATCAGCTGACATGCCCCCCTGGCCTTCAGCTGATGTGCGTTCTTGGCTGTCAGCCGCCAAGTGTTTTCCACGCTCTCAGCCACCACTGCAGACACACGTTCCCTGATGCCCCACCTTCAGCTGATGCAATTCGTCATCTCCCGCCTTCAGCTGACACGTGCCGTCCTCGCCACCAGCTGACGCACTGTCTTCAGCTGGGGCGCTTCGCCTTCCGCCACCAGCTGAGGAGAGCTTCTCTGGGCCTCCTCTGACCGGGAGGGTCTGGTCTCCGCCTAACCGGGTATCTTTCCTTCCGGTTCCACTGGCCACTGCGAGCATTCTACCTTGCTCCGCAGCGGGAGCCTCCTCCCGGCCTCCAGCTGCCCAATTTGGGTTGGTGCTGGAGGTCTCCCTGCCAGCCCCTGTGGCAGCCCTTCCTGAACCACCCAGAGGGTGGCGCTCCAGCCACAATTATCGGTCGCCCGAGCTGGGGTGGACCCTCATCCGGGCTTTTCTTCGACCGCCCAAGAGGTGGTCTTCCTGCCGGCCTCCTCCTCCGCTGCCCGAGCGCAGGTGGTCTTCCTGCCGGCCTCATCGCGGCCGCCGGAGCCATCTCTGAGCAGGGCCGGCCCCTTCCGTTTCTGGGCCTGGTGCCATGGGCCCGTCTCTTTTGGACCCCCCGGGGTTCCAGTGGGGCCTATGCCCTTCATGGGCCTCGGTCCCTCCATCCGGACCTCCCTCCTCCCGCCCTGGGCCGGTGCTCCTTGTTTTCCGGCTTGGGGGCTTCTGGAGCCACCCCTCGGCAGCTCATCCCCCTTTTGGATTTTTCCTCCCCGGCTTCCATCCTGGGTTGTCTGGACTATACTCTGCACTTCGGCATAAAGCCTTTTTAGTCATCATCTTTGTCTCTACGGTTCTGCATTGTGGGTCCACACCACACCTCACCACACAAACCGTGACATTAAATGTTGAAACCGAGACATTTAACTATTTCATGAAAAATACAAGCTTGTCATCAGAATCCTTTATTAATCCCAGGGGGTAAATTGCTTAAATATCTTGAATTTGATAATAGCAACACATCTCAAAAGTTGGGACAGAATCATATTTATCACTGTGTAGCATCTCCACTTCTTTTAACAACAGTCTATAAACATCTGGGAACTGAGGAGACCAGCTGCTGGACCTTTGGGAGAGGAGTGTTGTTCCATTCTTCTCTGATATTGCATTTAAGTTGCTCAACAGTCCTGGGTTTTCTTTGTCATATTTTGAATTTGATAATGTGCCAAATGTTTTCAGTTAGTAAAAAAGTCCAGACTGCAGACAGACAGGTCCAGCACCTCCTACTACTACAAAGCCATGCTGTTGTAATAGCTGCAGTCAGTGGTTCAGCATTTTCTTTCTAAAATATACAAGGCCTCAGAAAACGATGTTATCAGGAGTAGCATATGTTGCTCTAAAACCTGCATATATCTTTCAGCACTGATGGTACCTTTCTCGATGTGCAAGTTGCCAATACCAAATGTACCTACATACCACCAAACAAACATTCTTTCGAATTGAGCGCTGAAAATAAGCTGGCTGGTCCCTCTCCTCTTTAGTCAGGAGGGCATGTCATCCATGACTTCCAAAAGAATTTCAAATTTTGATTTGTCTCTCCATAGCACAGTGTTCTACTCAGTCAATTTAAATGAGCTTTGCCCCAAAGAAGACAGTGGTGTTTCTGCATTATGTTCCCATATGGCTTCTTCTAGAGCTTTAAACTGCATTTGTGGATGACAAAGCAAACTGTTCACAGACAGTGATTTCTACAAGTGTTCCTGAGCCCATACAGTGATTTCCATGACAGAATCATGCCTATTTGCAACGCAGTGCTGCCTGAAGGCATGAAGATCACAAGCATTCATTGCTGGTTTTCGGCTCTGTCCTTTGCTCACAGAGATGTCTCCAGATTCTCAGAATTTTTTGATGATATTATGTAGTATAAATAATGGAATATTCAAAGTCTTTGCAATTTTGCATTAAAGAACATTATTCTGAAATTGTTCCATATTGAGACATCATCTTCTTCTTTCGGCCGCTCCCGTTAGGGGTCGCCACAGCGGATCATCTGCCTCCATCTCACCCTATCCCTTGCATTCTCTTCCCTCACACCAACCCTCTGCATGTCCTCCTTCACTACATCCATGAATCTTCTCTGTGGTCTTCCTCTTTTCCTCCTGCCTGGCAGCTCCATCCTCAACATCCTTTGTCCAATATATCCACTATCCTTCCTTTGAACATGTCCAAACCATCTCAGCCTTGCCTCTCTCACTTTGTCTCCAAGCTTTTCAACATGAGCCGTCCCTCTGATGTACTCATTTCTAATCCTGTCCATCCTGGTCACTCCCAGGCATTCCCATTAAATGCAGC
>VUQH01008363.1:0-17512 GCA_015106775.1 Etroplus canarensis
CTAACTCTGATTTACTGCTCTTTTGTGATTCAGTATAGTACAGTGAATTAACCATTTACTGTGATCTGCGTGAGTGACAGTCCTGGGAGATGTGTGCGCAGATGTGAGCTGCAGCATAGTCTGACAAGGCCTCTTATCACTGCACATATAGTCATAAAACATAAATGGCTCTTACAGTTTGATGGATGGGAAGCAAATTAAAGCCCTTCAGACTGGAAGCGCTCTTAGTCAAAGACATGACTTGTATCTGCACCTTTAAAATGTGCAACAGACTGAATATAATGTAAGAGTGCTCCTGGATGTTCATTCTTATGTACATTTGTCTGAAGTACAATGGTAAGCCAAAGTTTCCCATGAACTATGCACAGGCGTTCATACACACATGTTTCTACACAATCCAAACAATCATGCTCACCTCCTGCTGCGACAGGCATCCAGGTCTTCCTGTAGCAAAGAGGCTCTCTTCTGAAGGAACTTAACCTGAAATGCAGCCACACAATAAAGCACAAAGAAATCTTTAAAATATACTTGCTTTGATCACTTTTGGAATCAGCATGAGGGAAGCAGGAAGTAGTTCATCAGGATACAGAAACTGGAAGTGGAGAAGGTTTGACTGCTTTAGGTTGGTTGTGCTTTTGGGTGGAGTGGGGTAGAAGAAAAGCTTGGTTGTTGAGCCCTGGGGTCAGGACAGCAGGGGCTGGGGGTCAGGAGATTAGGGCAGTGGGGTTAAGGCACACTGGGAAGATTATAGGCCAGGTTAGCTGAGGTTAGGAGGCAGCACTGTTCTTTTGTTTGGCTACAAAGTGTATGCTTATTTATGAAGTGTCTTCGGCTAAAGTTAAAATAAACTCCATCTACATTTACACGGCATCTAGAGCCTGGCAGAATAATCACAGCTCCAAAAGAATCTGTATTGTTCTGGGACTACCGTACTGGAGCCGAGGGTACATTCCTTTCTGTGGGGGAGACCTCAGTTCAAGTTCTAGCATTTCATTTGGCACTTCACAGTGGTAAAGTGTATGCGCTAAAGTGTATCGAAATGTGGTTGGATGCCTCCAGAGACATGAAAACTCTCTGCACCTTTCTTTTCTTTTTTTTAAACTATGTAATAATAATGCACTTTAATGTGCAAAACCCAAGGCACTATCAATGAGAGGAGAGAGCCTGCTCTGGTCATGAATTACATTTTATAAACATATCCGATCACAGAGCTGTGGTCTCTGCAATGTAATAAGATCTTAGAAGAGCTATTTGAACAAGGCAGGGGTTTGTGATGAGACCATTTTATAAAGACTTGCACTGCATGGTGTTATTGTTATTACAACAAAATTATTTACAATGTAAATGCTGAGACAAAAGACATGGCTCAGAAGAGAAACGTACGAGTGTGGTTATGCAAAGGTTGACTGATCTGAGGGGAAGGCACAGAGATAAACTTTAATGGAGAGGATTAACACAGTCCAAAGTGAATGCAATGTCCATGATTGAGTGCAACATCAAAACCACACCAAAGAGAATCTCATTCAAACAAATAAGCCAACATGTACATGCACACAGAAGGCTTGATTGATTTATTTACATAAGAAAGTGAAAGACAAAAGGATTAGTCTTCAAAAAGGAGGTGGACAACAGCATGCCAATCCAGCAACAGCAATAAAAAGAGTAAATATTGGAAAAGCTTACCAATTATAACAAAGGAATGCTCCACATATTCCACTTTGGAGCCACATCTCAAACAATGGCTTATGGCAAGCCAGCTCTGTGATCACTTCTGAGTATGATACATGGTTTGTATTTTTGTCTTTGTTATGTTTTTCTTGTATATCTGTATATTTCTTCTTCTTCTTTCAGCTGATGGCATTTTTAAATCTTATATACAGTCGTGAAAAAAAAGTTTTCACAAGACTCTGCAGTTCTATGAAAAACTAAGTATAGCCCATGATTCAACAGATTATTGAACCATCTTTAACAACAATAATTTGAAGTAATAGTTTTCTGTAAGACTTCATCAGTCTCTCATGTCATTGTGGAGGAACTTTAAATACTGCTTTAATTCATTGAGGTTTGTGGGCAATTATTTATGCGTGGCTCTCTAAAGGTTCCCCCATTGGGTTGACGTCTGGACTTTGACTGGGCCATTGCAACATCTTACTTTTTGTTTTCCAGCCATTCTGTTGTAGACTGCTGTTCTGCTTGGGGTCATTATCCTGTCACATGACCACATTTCAACCAAGCTTTAGCCATCGAACAGATGGCCTCACATTTGACTCCAGAATACTTTGGTACACAGAGGAGTGCATGGGCAACTCAATGACTGCAAGGTGCCCAGGTAGTGTGGCTGTGAAGGCTGGGTCAAGCTGCTATCTCCTCTTTGCTTGAATGGGAACTGGAGATTAAGAATCATGAAGGTACATTATGGAGCCTTCGATTGTGTCATCTGTTATCTCATCCATTGCAGGGCCTCGCAATAACTTAAAAAATATTTAACGTGAATGCTGGGTTCTTTTACCACATTTGCTATGAATGTATAACTAGTCTGACTTTTAGCGTCATAGTTTCACTAAATTGGCAACAACTGGTTTCATTGGCCAAGCTTTAAGCCGCTTATGTCCTGAAGGGTTCATATTATATCTACACCACTCACAAAAAGTTAAGGATATTTGGCTTTTGGGTGAAATTTATGGAAAATGTAAAAAGTTCACACAACAGTGATATTATATCATGAAAGTAGGGCATTTAAGTAAAAGCATGCAATGGTGATTTCCTCATCTCAAACAATTTATTGAAACAAAAGCCAACAACAGTGGTGGGTATATCACAACAAAAAATGTCAAAGTCTCAATAATTTGTCATGTGCCCTTGACCATCAATTACAGCTTGACTTCTGTGACTCTTCCCGTCTCTCTGTATCTCTGTTTCAAACTGCTGATGATACTCAAGGGCAAGGTACTGTTGATCAATTGTTAGGTGTCGTCTTGGTCTCATGATGTCAGAATGTGAACAGCATGATGAGGAGGACTGTTTAAATATCCGTTCTAATTGAACCAGAAAATGTACTGGTCGATTCATGGATCAAACACCAGTTGTGAATTTTTGCCATTAAGCACCTTGTTAGAGAACAGCAAGTTATGCAAAAAGTACTGAAACACTGAACAGTTGGACATGTGCATTCAAAAGTGTAAAGAAGGTCAAATTAAGTTATAGTGCATTTTAGGTGCATCCTGAAATTTCACCCAGAAGCCAAATATCCTTAACTTTTTGAGTTTTGAGTAGTGTGTGTGTGTGTGTGTGTGTGTGTGTGTGTAAGTAAGCATATATGTAGTATGACACTGAATTGTATAAAATAGATTTAAAGTAGTACAAACAAGGTTATTTTAATCTTAATAGTGCTTAATATAAAGCACTTTGCAAAAGTCTTTGGCGCCCCTTATTTCTTTATATTTTGCTTCTAAATAGCCAGACTTTCTTTAAAAGTAATCTTGAGCAGTAGTTCTCCAGGTTTTCTGAATATGTTTCAAAGTTTTTCTTTGGATATTGTCTGCTTTTTCACTCTTTTTCAGTCCATTGGCACTGGCATCATGTGTAATGTATCCGAAAAAATCTGAGGAAACTGAAGAAGAAGAAGAACAAGAAGAAGTGGCAGGCCTAAAAAACTATCTACAACAGACAAACAGTATCTGAAAGTCAAGTCCTTAAGAAATACGAAAAAAATCCAGCCAAGATGTGACAAAGGACCTGAGAGTTGCATCTGGCCCTTCCATCTACTGTTTGCTGAAGACTTGTCACAAATGGCCTCAATGGAAGGGTGGCTGTGAAGAAGCCATTCTTAATAAAGAGAAACAGGTAGGGAAGGCTGAGGTATGCCAAATTACACGCTGGACTGAAATTAGTAGCAGTAAGTCTCATGGATTGATGAATGGACCTCAACAGTATTGAAGCAGTGTGGATCACCTTGAGAGAGAATGGGACAGAAGGCAGCCAACATCCAAAGAAAAGCTTTGGAATGTCCTTCAAGAAACCCGGAGAACTATTCCTGGAGCCTATATAAAGAAATGACAAGAAAGTTTTCCAAACAGAGTTCAGGTGTGTTGAAGAATAAAACATTGACTTTCAGTCTGGTAAGAACTGTACACACTCTATCTTTGCCTCTGTTTTGACTGATTTTCATTTTGTTTGTAAGTGAATCGCTGCACCTATTTCCCATTTTCTGAGCAAAATATGAAGAAATGACGGGTGCCCAAGCCTTTTACACAGTATATTTTAAAATGTTTTGAATTAAAATTACCATTATGAATTCTTAAAAGAAAAAAAATGCTGCAAGTCAACACACTGAACATGTTTTTGCATGGATCGTATTTGGCAAAGAGTGAGTGCTTACCTGAGCTTTTAGTGAGGTGATGGTGTCCTCCAGCTCCTGTCTGAGTTCAGCTGGCATCAACCCTTTGATTTTCTCCTCATACTCCTGATAGACCATAGTCACCTAAGAAGACAGAGGACAGAGACACACACAGTCACCAAAGAAGAATGGTCACGCATTATCATGTCCAGACTACACATTATTTATGAAGTTATTAATGTGATATTTAATCATGTAGTCTTTCCTTGACTTTGACGCAAACAAAGGCTCTTAATCTGATGAGAGAGGGGCTCATTATCAATCTGGATAATAACTGTGCTAAATTAGATGTGTAGTTCTATCTCTGCTGACTAAGTATATCTTTCTGCCTGCCTTTCACAGACCCACTCACACGTATGCACTTTCAGACCAAACCACCAGCTCCCTCAGATGAGGCACACACACACAGACTGTGGGTATCCCCTCTTTATTCATGGCTCAGAGAATTCCCTGGCTCTTCACAGCTCCTTCACATCTCCACAGGGGGTCCGCAGACTGGCATTACTCGCTCTGCGCAACACCCCCTACTGGCTCATGGTGACTACAGCTAGATCTGACACAATGCATTTATGGGCTCAACACAGCTGGGTTTGGAAAAGGACAGGGCCATGGTGGAGGGCAGGACACATCAAACGCAGCAGCAGCTCAATAGCTAGCTGGCTATCTCCACTGGGGAGGACTGGAGGAAGTCTGTCTGGGGCTAAATTACACTCCACTAAACCAGAGTCTGATTATAGAAGTTGAAAAGGGTTTGGTTAGCGCAACCCCCACTTTTTACCCAGAAACACACATGTATGGACACACTCACACACACACACACACACACACACACACACATATATGCCAATACACACATGTATATGCAGAGCTTTTACAGTATTGTAAAAAACATTTACAGCATTTTGAAGAGTTGTTGAATGAATTAATTCAGAGCTTGATGAATAGTTTAACAGAGCTTCAGGAATCAGTTCGGCCTGTGGAAAGCAACAGTTTTTACCCACATATTTCAAGGTGTAACCAGGGGAGAGTCTGAGCATTTTAAATGACCATAATGTGTTTTACAGAGCCAAAGTCCTCTAATGTTAAGAATATCCCCACAATCCCCACCTCTCATCAGTCTTTCAAGTGAAGAGAGCGTGAATGAGGTGAGGGGGGGAGGGAAAAAAGATTGGTTTCCCTAAAATAATCTTCCTGTTGTGGATTTAACTGATTGTTCTGGCTTTGGCTAATTAATCTTCCTGGGCACAATGAAAGGGATTGGGAAGCACTTCAAAGCAACCCTCAGTATAAATGATCCCAACATGAAGCAGCTCACTTTGTCTCGGCACAGTGTGCTGTAGATTAGTCTGCCACAACTTTGCCAATTTTTCAGGCTCCGTCTGCCCTATTCATTTGAAAGTGTTGGACCAATAACATTGGGTTGAGAATCCATCAGTTTACAAAAATATGTTTCTTTCTTGCTGTGTGAGAATGAAGTCAAGGATAATTTGAAAGTGAGGCTTTTCAAACAAGTGGCAAGAAAAAAAACAGGTCTTGGAAGCTTTAATTTGAATGTCCAGGATTTAAAAAATGACCTGAAGCGAAGAGGAGTGCAGATTTTCAAAATGTCTATCTCTATCTATAGCAGCTTCTGTAGTCATAACAAAACGGCAGGCCAAGACAAAACACACTTCACTACCTCAGACCAAAGCAATAAACAATGGTTGAATAAACACATCCCTTACCAACCACTCTGAATATAAGTCTTAGATTCTTCAAAAGCCAAGTTCCTTAGTTTTGCATTCTTGATTCATGTATGGTGCCGTCACCGCAGCAATGAGAGATTCGCTCTGCCTAAATTACAAGCTCCTTTGTGGCAATGCTGTCTCCATTTTCTGTCCCATACATTAGAACTGGCACGGCGGTAACAACGTATTCACAGTGACTGCATGCTCTACATATAGTCGCAAAGCTGATCAAACTCGAAAAGCCATGAATGTTGCCACTAAATGTATTATACAACATAATAAGGCTGTGCATCTGATTTACCCCAATGTCTTACTGCACTGAATGACTGGTTTGATTCTGTGTGACAGAAAAAGACATTCTACTCTAGTATTAGAAATTTGTATTGTTTCCATCAAAAAGTAAGCATTGCTTTTATATTGTTGCACCATATATACATATTGCATGTATACATAAACATAAACCTCAAATCCACATTAATCCACCTATTATGCTAATTTCAAGCTCTGTATTTTATTCTTGGATTATACTAGAGTAGCTTTGCATGATTCATAGTTCAAAATAATCCCTATTCATTTTACACTGGGGCTTTGTGTGGCCTCCCCAGTTCAGCCTCTGTCTGAAACTAGCTGTTTTAGCTCCCTTCTCGCTTCCTTTAACCCAGCCTTCTTCTGATTGGCTCGTCTCTTTTGGCTGCTCCATTTAGAGGTCCCCACAGCAAATCATCTGCCTCCGTCTCAGCCTATCCCTTGCATCCTCTTCTGTCACACCAAGCCTCTTCATGTCTTCTTTCACTATATCCATGAACATTGTCTATGGTTTTCCTCTATTTATCTTGCTTGGTAGCTCCATCTCCAACATCTTTTGTCCAATATATACCACTGCACATGTCCAAACCATCTCAACTTTTCCTGTTTTTCTTTGTCTCCAAACCACACATCATAGCAGGTCTCACTGAATGCACCTTCAGCTGCTGCCTTGCATTTTTCCCAAGAGGGTTGCCACAGCAGATTTTATGCCAGATGTCCTTCCTGACACAACTGTCCATGGTGGGAGGGGCTTGTGTCCCCAGGACTCACTTCCATCTTGTAAACCTTCACTCTCTTGTTGCTATCCTTCTGTCACAAAGCACCCCCGACACTTGTCTCCACCATGCCTGTGCTCTCTTTTTCACCTTTCTTGAGTGCTTTGGATGGTTGACCCCAGGTATTTAAATTTATCCACCTTCACTACCTCTTCTCCTTGCATTTTCACCATTCCACCCATCTCACTCTCATTCACACACATGTATATTTTCTGTTTCTACTGACTTTCATTCCTCTTCTCTCCAATGCATACCTCCACCTCTCACTACAGATCACAGTGTCGTCTGCAAATTCCTGACTGACCTCATCTGTCAAGCAGTCCATCACCATTGCAAACAAGAAGGGGATCAGAGTCAATTCCTGATGTAATCCCACCTACCGCACTCCTCACCACTGTCTCGCTGTTCTCATACATGTTCTGCATCACCCTCACATACTTCTCTTCCACTCCTGACTTCCTCCTACAACACCACAGTTCCTCTCTAGGCAGTCTGTCATATGCTTTCACTCACTCCTTCTCCGCATTTCCCCATCAGCACTCTCAAAGCAAATACTGCATCTGTAGTACTCCTTTTCATCATGAAGCCATACTGCTGCTCACTGATTGCCACCTCTTTACTTAGCCTAGGTTCAGCAACTCTTTCCCATACCTTCATGGTTTCCCATACCTTCATGGTATGGGAAAAAGCCATGGTAGGGCTGGTCAGCTTTATACCATTATAGTTATACAGCTCTTCACATCACCCTTGTTCTTGTTCTTCTGAATGGCTATCCCTCATAAACAGAAGTTCTGAACACCAGGTGGCTGGGTTTTTGTATTCATAACCAGAGCTATGTGTCTGAGATGTGGATATTAACATGAAGAGAAGAAAAAACTGTGTAAAATAGAACATTTAAAGCAGCCTAAAGCTTGAGCTTTTGGCCCTCTAAAAATATTGGTCATGTTTATTATGAGCATCCACCATACACCAGGTGTATTTCTGCTCTTTCTTCAGTGTAGCAGACCGAAGCATTTGCCAGCACATTCTTCCCTGATCTAAAACTTAGCCATACTTTACTATGCAATATGTGTGGGTGGAAGCAGCTGGCTTTTTAAAAAAAATAAGAACACATCTAACATAACAGTTACAGAAAAAAGTAGACAAGGATAGGTAAATCACTAATTCACATTTCTCACTCCACCATGTTTCTCGATGCAGTTAAAATTCAACACAGAAGCAAGTGACTCCCCAAGATATGTCTGACTTGTTTCCTGAGAGACATAGTTCCTTCAGCTTTGCGTTCTCCTGCCTCATCCAAGGTCTGTACTTTCACATCTCTATTTTCCTTCATGCAAACACATTTTCCTTTTCTTTCAACATGTTTTTACAGCAAAGGCATGTTTATTTTTTTGACAGGTGGAAGGAGACATCTGACAACATCTGAGAAAAAAGGCTCCTCACCATTAGGACAGATGTTTGATGCCTTTGAACAACACTGCTGATCAAACCCACCATGAGGTTTTTGGTCACTGACGGACTACAGATGCGAGAGAATAGTTAAAAAAAGAGAGGAAGGGAAACACAGGGGAAAAAAAAGTGTGCCACTATTTTCCTCTAGCAAAGAAAAGGGACGCTGACTTTCTGAAGTGAAATCTGGTTTCATCTCCACAGCTCTTTTCAAAATGAGATTTTGTTTGTTCTTGATGAAGCGTGAATCTCTAGTCTTGAAGACTGAGAGGAGCGGCAGTCGTTTTCCCCTCCCAGTCATCTTAAAATGACAACATTTCATCTATATATAGTCTTTAGATTGTGGTTTTGACTTTCCCTTGCGTTTGGTACTGTCACATGGCATGGTTTTTGACAGCTGCCAGCTGAAAAGGAACAAGCCCTCAACACTTTCAACGTTCAAATGAAGTTTGTCACATTGTTGGGAGGCTTGATGTATGCTAATGAAGTTGGTGTGTGTGTGTGTGTGTGTGTGTGTATATGTGTGTGTGTACAGGCTTGCGTGGGACAGGTTGTGGGGTGAGAGTAGCTGCTGGAAAGACATTTTTGATATACACCCTTGTTCCGAAGTGACAAAAACCTTGTCAGGAACAAGGGGGTACATCAAAAATGACGCCACTCACAAAGTTTGCACCTCCACATCCACTGAGTTGGCACTCAGTGAGTTCACCAAGGAGCGATTTGCTGCTTTGCTGTAAGAGGGAAAAAAGGAAACCGCTTCACAAAAATGGAAAAAAAAGGCAGAAGGAGATTAGAACTGTCTACAGATCTTAGTGAGGTTGTTAGAAGTATGGGATGGATTGGTGGCTGCTGATGTAATGTGCCTCAACAAAAACGGCACACAGGAAAACGACTCAGCGTACAGAACTTAAGTTCAACTCCTCTGCATTTTTATGTCTGCATCAATACTGAAAACAACTACAGAAATGATTTATTTTTTATTACACCAAGCTCCCATGTTGCAGGAGGATACATCTCTGAAACTTGTACAGTTCATCATGCCCACTGTATCATTATGTATTTATACAAAGAGCTGCACTCTTCAACATTCCGCTCCTCTCTTCAAGGAGAACTGAACCACACAGTGAGCTGATGATCTGCCATTTTAGAGTGGGGGAGCCTGCGAGGGCCCTGCGAGTGTAAGGAAAGCAACATCTGTGTGAAGTCTGGGTAGAAAAACTGTTTTAGCATGTGATGGATCGGATTACAAAGACACATCTTGGCAGATAAACTAGGGCAATATCAGTGTGAGAAGCCTAGAGTGGGTGCCCTTTGGTTTAATGTAAAAAAAAAAAAAACAATGCACAAATGAACCCGTATGCACACAACAACGTATGTGCATACAGAATATACGCCAACGCTCAGGTTTACATGCAAATGAATAAATATATGCTGTTTTCTTTTGATATACGTGACCGAGAGCAGGATATGAGACAGGAGTCCTTCTCTTCCCACACCGGGGAATTGTAAAAATCTACCCAAAGAAAGGGTTGCTAATAAACACCTACAAGAAAGACACTGTAAACCTGCTGGTCTTTGATAATTTGAGAGCGTACTGTCATGGTTAAGCTTGACACACTGGACATTAATCACATGAACTACAATGTCAACCCAACCTCATAACAATTTATATACTTGCGCTTGATTTAAAGTAATTTCCTTCTAAACTACAGGCATTGCAATTCAGTGAATTTTTATAAAGAATCATGTTTGAGCACTGGAATTGGAATAAAAGAAGTGGAAAAAGGAAACAACAGTAATGGCGATAGTTTTTTTGCAGAACGTCTCATTTTTTTCCAACTGCGCTGTCTGGTAAACTATTCTCCTACACTGATATATCACTGTAATGTCTGCAGAGACTGTTGCATGCATACACATATCTTACAAAATCACAGGGATCACAACAATCTGAAGTTTTGATGTTTGGTACGTGTAGCAATTCAGGTGAAGGAGAACTTTGGGGACTGAACAGGTACAGTATCAACAAAGTGAAAAAACTACACTCATTTTTTACTTAGAGCAGCAAACTCTGGAGGGCAAGATTAAAAAAACCTGCAACTTTTATGACTGATTAGGACTAAAGAGCACTGGACAGATATGTCTCACAAACCCTAGGAAAAAACAATATTCAGCAAACAAACGAGCTAACAATAAAACCTAAGTTACAGTATATGGAAAAAAGCATTGGGCTGCCTACATATCACACTTGAAGGTGCTGTTTATGACATCCCATTCTAAATCCTTAGGCATTAATATGGAGTTAGTCACCCTTTTGCAGGTGTAATAGCTTCCACTCTTCTACAAGATTTTTCAGTGTGTCTGTGGGAATTGTTGTCCATTCAACCAGAAGAGCATTTGTGAGATCAGACACAGATGTTGAATGAGAGGGCCTGGCTCACATTCTAGCTCATCCCAAAGGTGCTGGATGGGTTTGAGGTCTGGGCTCTGTGTGGGCCAGTCACATTTTTCCACACCAAACTCATCCAATCATGCTTTAATGGACCTTGATTTGTGCACTGGGGTACATTCTTGCTGGAACAGAAAATGACCTTTGTCCCCACAAAGCTGGAAGCATAGAAAAGTCCAAAATTTCAGCTTGGTAAGCTGAAGCATTAAGACTTTCCCCTCACTGGAAATAAGGGGCCCATGCTTACCCCAGAAAAACACCTATAGCATTAGCCCTCCTCCACCAAACTTTACAGTTATCACAATGCAATCGGGCAGGTAATGTTTTCCTGGCATTCACCGAATCCACACTCATCCATCAGACAGCCAAATAAAGAAGCATGATTTGTCACTTTAAAGAACATTTTTCCATTGCTTCAGAGGCCAGTGGTGGTGTGCTTTACACAGTTCTATCTGATGCTTGACATTGTGCTTGGTGATGTAAGGCTTGCAGGCAGCTGCCTGGCAATGCCAACCCATGCCATGAAGCTCCCTGAGCACAGTTTTTATGCTGGAGAATACAAGGGAACAGCTGAAAGGTTGATGCCAGAGGAAGTTTGGAACTCTGCATGCATCGAGTCAGCAAAGTGTTGGTGACTTTTAAGTACTCTGCACCTCAGCATTTGAACACCCCACTCTAACTTTACGCGGTCTGCTACTTTGTGGCTTTGCTTTAGTTCCTAAAGGATTCCTCTTTGCAATATCTCTTAGAGAAAAAACTCACCAACTGACTTGTTGCAACGGTGGTATTCTATTACAGTACTACTCTTTAAATTCAGTGATCTTCTTTAGAATGAGATGTTCTTTTATTTATGCTTAATTTTATACATCTGTGGCAATGAGACAGAATAAAACACCTGAATTCAATGATCAAGCGGTGTAACCCAATACTTTTGTCCATATAGCGTTTATAATAAATTCCTATTATATAATTTAAACAAAACTGGTTATTCAGATTTACTAAATTAAGTAATTACCCTGTGCTTTTTAAACAAAATAACTGTTGTACATTTAGTCTTTTTGCTATTTTCTCAGACATTTGATCACTACTATGTTTTATCATGTATAATAATAATACACCATTTCGGAATATAGTATTGGAAAGACATTTAAAACCTGTTCATTCTATGAGAGACAGCTATTAGCTGGGTGCATATATTTTAACGTCTTCACTACCACAGCCACCTCGTCACGCTCTATGTTGAAACTGTTAACTGCTACATCTTATTAAAAACAAATCAAATCCCATCAGTTCTAGATCCTATCTCATCTCGCCTGTCTGTAATGGATTCTTAGCTCTTTTGGCACACGCACAGACTACTTTATTTCTACTATGGCTCACTTCCTATTGATCTCTTTGCTGCAAACTTTGTCCCAGCAAAACAATCTGTGTCAGATTAGTGAAATGTGTTAGTGGCTGTGAATAAAGAACTGTCGATTCTTTATCTTCTTTACTCACTCTTTGCTTCAGCACATTTCAATTGGAATCTTGCTGTTTTTGTACCAGAAGGTGGCATTTTTGGAATCAATATCAATTCATGTTTCTTTTACTGGTGCCTCAATAAAAAAAAATTAGCAAGAGTAATCAAACTGTTATGAAGCCTTGAAAAGAGGAAACTGTGGAACTGTAATATAACAGTGGTCCACAACAATTTACCCTAAAGTGGACTATTTTGCTATGTCTTAATTTTTTGTCATATGCACTGTTATAATTTAGCTGCTCATATTAAACATGGACAAAATTTCAAACATGACATCAGAGCAGTCTGAAGGTCAGTTTTAAGACCTCTCTAAGCTCTCAGTTTAGATGGACAGGTTTTTTAAACTAAGGATCCATGTGATATCACTGAGAGCAGACATATTTAATATGCACATCTCAGGCACACAGATCTTGCTGTGGGCTCAGCTGCCCCACCTACCTGCTATGCACCTTTGGCTGCTCCCTTGTACTCTCCCCAAGGAGTTAGGGGTTGCCACATTCATCTGTATTGGTAATTTGGCAGAGGTTTTATGCCAGATGCCCTTCCTGACACAACTCTTAACGGTGAGAGGGGGTTATGCCCCGACCTGGAATCGAACCAGGGACCTTTTGCTTGTAAAGCGAATGTATAAGGCTGTTCAAATCTTTTGCTTGTGAGGAACAGCCAGTCAGGACACAAGTAGCATTTGAAAAGGAGATCTTAAAGGGACAGGGGTAAAGAAGCATGTTTCAGACTGTTAATGACCTGAGGGCTGCACCAAGGACCAGTATAAAATAAAGCTTCTTTTGAACTGTGAAACAAAACAATTCTGAGGTGCAAATCTCTCCCAACTAGTTTTAATAACTACAACTTCTAAACCATCAACATGTCTATTAGACCCAAATCTTTCAAGTCCATTCAAAAAAGTCTTACCATTAATTAATGCTTCAGTATTTATTATTGTTTATTTTTAACAGATTAGGTACCACAGGAATTTAAGGTTGCTGTCATTAAATCGTTACTCAAAAAGGCTTTACTTGATCCAGCTGTTTAAGCTAACTATAGACTGATTTCCAACCTTCCTACGAAAATATATGCAGGTTATTTCAAACATTCTCAAGAGTTGTTGGAAATCAGTTATGTGATAATTTGCAGAAGAATGGCTTATTCCAAGAGCTTCAGTGAGTATTTGAGTTCACAGTACAGAGACAGCTCTAGAGAAGGTTACTGATGATGCCTCTGACAGTAGACCTCAGTGAAGCATTTGATACCACTGATCACCTTTTATTACAGAGACTAGAATACACAGTTAGTATTATTCTAATTATTCATCTATTAAGTAATTTCCCCCTGGGATTAATAAAGTATTCTGATTATTTTAAATTTATTTATCTAAAAAGAGTCCTGTTTATGCATGTAAATGAGCTGACTTCCTCACAAATAAAAGGTAGTTCCACAGGGTTCTGTGCTGGGACCAATACTTTATACATTATATATGCTTCTCTTTGGTAATATTAGAAAACACTTTATACATGTTCATTGTGATGCAGAGGATATCTAGTCATTTATCTGCGAAACTTGATAACACATATCAATTAGTTAAACTACAGGCATGTCGTAAAGACAGAAAGACCTCGATGATCTGTAATTTTCTGCTTTCACAGAAAAAAAACTTGAGGGTATTTGGCCCTAAAAACCTTTGAAACATGGTGTCTAACTAGATGGGATATTCCTTTATTAGTCCTACAGTGGGTAAATGCCTCTAGTAACACTATGAGGAAATCTTTGAGTAATTTTTGATCAGGAGCAAATATGCAGGACTACCTTCTTTCATCTGTGCAACATTGCTAAAATTAGAAGCATCCTGTCTCAGAGAGATGCTGAAAATTAGGTCTATACATCTGTTACTTCTTGGCTGGACTACAGTATTTCATTATTATCAGATTCTTCTAAAAGCTCCCCAGTAAGCCTCCAGTTGATCCAAAATGCCACAGCGAGAGCACTGACAGAAACTAGAAAGAGAGATCATATTTCCCCTGTACTGGCTTCTCTTCATTGGTTCTCTGTTAAAATGAAGAATTTAATTTAAAACCCTTCTCCTGACATATAAAAGGCCCCATCACATCTTAAAGACCCCGTAGTATCATCTTATCCCAATAGAGCACTTCAATCTCAGACTCCAGTCTTTGCTTGTGGTTTCTACACTTGCCAAAAGTAGAATGGGAGGCAGAGTCTTCAGCTAGCGGGCTCCTCCTTTGGAACCAGCTGCCAGTTTGGATTCAGGAGATAGATAATATCTCTACTTTTAAAATTAGGCTTAACACTTTTATATTTGATAAAACTTATAGTTAGTGCCAGATGATATGACCCTGAACCATTCCTTAGTTATGCTACTATAAGCTCAAGCTGCTGCTCCCATGATGTGCTTAGCATTTTTTCTTCACTCACCTTTTACCATCTGTGCATTAATATGCCACTATTGGATTTCATTAAATTTTGTCTTCTTTATCTGATAGCTTGTGTTTTGTTCACGTCCCTCTATGCTCGTCTTTTTTGTCTTCTCTTTGTCCTCACACCCCAACTGATCATAGCAGATGAATGCCCCTCCCTCAGCCTGGTTCTGCTAAAGGTCTCTTTCTATTAAAATTGAGTTCTTCTTTCTCTTTTCTGCCAACTACTTGCTTGTAGGGACTGTCAGATTGTTTGAGTTTTTCCTCTAACATCGTAGGGTTTTAGAAATAAAATTGAACTGAAATTAATGAATCAAAATAAGGAACTTGAAATGAGCATAACGGGTCGATTTTAACCATACTTCATGACTTCATGTTCTTTTATTTCTAAAAGATATTCACCAATGCTCGAAAACATGTAAATGTAAAACCAAACTCTAATCTGACATTAGAGCAGGTAGATTATGGATTCAGTCTTTCCTAAGCCATAGGAATCAATATGTGCTGCTTCTGGGACTGGGCCAATGATCAATGGCTCCTAAAACCACTGGACCCTTCCTGCAGATTTATGAAGGCTGGACACTGAGGTGTGTAACGAGTGTGTGAAGTGTGTACAAGGGTCAGTGGGTGGATCAGACAGGGACACAGGAGAAAAAATGCCTTTGGTGTACATACCACGGTACAAAGAACAACCTCCTGTGTGAGTGTAGTCATTAGTGCTTTCTTCTCTGTGTGTGTCAAGGTCAAAACAGAGCCTGATTACAGGGCATTCTGGAAAGCTGTGGGTGTGTGTGCCGGCATGTGTGCACACAGAGGCTTCCCTTTTGAACACAGGCAGTGGTGGCATTCCTGGCCCTAGGCGCTGGCTCTTGAAGCCAGATCTCAAGGAATTTGGGAAATGTGCAAGGGGGCATATCTCTGGTTCTGAACAGGAGAACGAGAGATGGCAGAGTGATGAGGGGAGGGGAAGGCAGGAAAGGAGGGGTGTGATTTGTTTTGTTTGTCTTCTGTGGCCCCCTGGAGGATCAAGTAAGGTTGGTAAGTGAGAAGTGAGGGAGTGGTGACTTAAGGTGAGGGAAGGGTTGGTGTTGAATAGTTGAGTTTATATGATTGCTAAAAAGCTAAATAGAGATTGTGTTCTGGCAAAGGACAGACAGAAGTACAAAGAAAAGGCTAGAGCGTTAAAGAAAAAGGTAATGCTGGGTAGTAAGAGGGACGCAACTATATTGTTAGGGAGCAAATGAGTTTGAGTAAGATGGTCTACCTCTCTTGTACGTGTCTGATAAGCAATGGAAAGAGATAGAGGGAGGTGGAGAGAAAAAGAGAAACTCATCACCTTCTCTTCAGTCTCCAACTCTTTGCTTAGCAGCTTCTTCTCTGCAGAGTGCAGCTGTCTCTGTAGAATTTCCACCTTTTCCTGCAGAGCCTGGGGGAAGGGAGAGACAGTCAGTCGGCTGACTGACGCAAAAAGAAAAACATCTCCAATCCTGTGTGGTGTAATGTGAAAGTGGCACAAATTGATAGACATTAATCTAAAGTTACATTTGAGATGGCAAAAGGCACATACTTTATTTGAATAAAGAGGCTACCCCAGACTCAAGACTGTAAGTAAGAAAACCAGTAGCTGGACAAAAACTAAAGAATACTGAAGACAAAAATTCAGACAGAAGGGAGGACAGCGGAACAATGAAGAGAGATGCAGTCTTTGATTGTTTTTTTGGGTGTTAAAAGGCTAATAATAAAGCTATGACAGTAATTACTGGGAAGCTGTCCTCATTAAGCCTAAATTTATTTTTAGACAAGGGCATAAAGAAAGAAAGACTTTCTCTCTTTGGAAATGAGCAAACTTTCTAGTCTTTCATAAAACTGCAGTTCTCATTTCTTTCTTTGGCAGTAACCAGAAACATACACTGTATCATTTAGTGGATAAAAGCCCCTTCTAGATGTATCCCAGTACCTGTGTTGATCAAATTTCCCCACAAGGCACCAATAAAGAATTTAATCTATTTTGCTTTCTAAGACTCAGGCATGAAAGAAGAATAAAAAAGAAATGCACTGTGTGTGTGCGTGTGTGTGTGTGTGAGAGAGAGAGAGAGAGAGAGAGAGAGAGTGTGTGCATGAGTACAGGGCAGATTTTCCCTTTTGCCCGTAAGTGATAGCAAGGCGCAGTTCCTGCGTACGACCCAGAACCAGATGTTTCGAGTGCACATGTGGACACTTCATCTTTGATTAGTGTGCATGGAAAGCAGGGAGTGATATGTACACACATGCAAGTGTGTGTGCACTCACAAACACATATACGTATATCCTGACGTGCATTTACACTTCCATGCACACACACCTCCAACAAGTGCAAGTGAAGCACTGGCTAACATCAATATCCACAGTGTCTCCCCCCACTGGAGTTGAGTGAGCAGGCCAGGTGCTGACTTGTTGATTCTCTGAGCCGAAGGAAACACAGTCC